>VBRH01001488.1:3442-15371 GCA_014578085.1 Cardamine resedifolia
TATATATTAGAGTAGATTATAGAATTATAGAAAAAAGGAAATTATAGAAATTTTCCTTTTAATTTCCCACTCACCGAAACAAACTACGTCGGCAGATTCTTCTATTTCCATTTTTCTTTTCAAGTCCGACGAGGGTAAATCTGTCTGATCATGTATTTCAACGTTGAAACAATCAGGATTAACAAGGGTAGTTTCGTCAAATACAGTATTCCTACGGAAAATAAATCCTTGACCCAATCAAAATCTGCCTTCATTCTCCTTTTCTTTTTCTTTTTTGGTTTTCTCCGTTTCATTTAAATAAATTCTTTTCGTTATCTGTTAATCCAATCCTCTGTTTTGTAAGAAACAGAGGTTTATAGTAAAGAAGAGCCATGGTTTGTTTCTCTGCAACAGAGCTAACATGAACTAAAAGCAAGAATTGGTCTTTTCAACATAAATTTACATTAATCAAATTTACTTTTACAAAAAAAAAGAAGTATAGATTGAAAAAATCCTTTCAATATTACATTCTGATCCAAATTTACACAGAGATTCCTCCACCACCGCCTGTAACATCATCTGGAGGACTAATGGTGATCCAAAGAAGCGACACCGTAATCGAAACAAAACCGGACCAGACATAAAATAATGGGGTTATGTTGTATTTTTATAAAATTTTGGTGATATTTTAGAATTTATTAGAAATACAGGAGTATCATCCAAAAAATGATTACATTAACAAACTTGAGGAAGTTCGTCTTCTTCCTTGAAGATACATAAAAAGGACAAATCTGTGGACTTTGATGATCTTACTTCAATGGCCGAATCAAAACAAATTTCTTCACATCAATGGCGGATACTACCACCAATTATCGCTTTACTTGTGTATCTTCCGATTGTCTCCGGAAGTTTCTTCAAACCGTTCAATGTCAGCTACGATCGCCGAGCTCTAATCATCGCCGGAAAACGACGCATGCTCGTCTCAGCTGGAATTCACTACCCTCGAGCTACCCCTGAAGTAACTATCTCTTTCACTGAACTTTCTGATTTCAGTAGCTCGACAATTTTGGATAGTTTGTTGAAAAATGCTAATTTAGAAGAATTGCTCCTTTCTTTTATGCTTGCTATTGAAATGGTTTGTTTGGATTCGAAATTGGTTTTTTTTCCAGATGTGGTCTGATCTTATTACAAAGAGTAAAGAAGGTGGAGCTGATGTGATTCAAACTTATGTGTTTTGGAATGGGCACGAGCCTGTTAAGGGTCAGGTTGTGGCCAAGTTTCTTCTCTGTTCTGTCTTGATTTTGTGCTATCTCTCAGTAGTTGAAACTGGAAAGTTTTTATTTTTCTTTTTCTATGGCTTGTTCAGTATAACTTTGAAGGAAGATACGACCTTGTCAAATTTGTGGAGCTTGTTGGATCAAGTGGTCTTTATCTCCATTTACGCATTGGTCCTTACGTTTGTGCTGAGTGGAACTTCGGGTATTTTGAATTTCTTCTCACAACCATTGGTCTCTCTTGGTTTTCCGTTTTTTTAACTCAGCTCTCTTTATTCTTTTTCTTCAATTCTTATTAGTGGTTTTCCAGTGTGGTTGCGGGATATTCCTGGAATAGAGTTTCGAACAGACAATGAACCTTTTAAGGTACATTTTCTGGTTGAATGCTCATTTCACATTTTCTTTGTTATTGTACTTTTTAAGTTATGTTTTAGCTTTGTTGTCTTCCTAAATAATCATATGTTTCTGTTTGCTATTCCCAGAAGGAGATGCAGAAGTTTGTAACGAAGATTGTGGATTTGATGCGAGACGCAAAGCTTTTCTGTTGGCAAGGCGGTCCTGTAATCATGCTGCAGGTCATTTGAGAATTTTGCATTTTCTGAACTTTATTTACCAAGCCGTGAGCTTTCTTTCTTTCTATAGTCTTGCTATAAAGTTGATGATTATGCTTATGTTGGTGGCAGTCTCTGGCATTGTTTCTTGGCCAATATAACTTGCCTTGGACTGACCAGCCCTCTTAATTGAATGTTGTAAAATTAATGAAGCTTGTTGAATGAGAGTTCCATGGACTGAAATATTTTTTACCACAGATTGAGAATGAATACGGGGATGTTGAAAAATCATATGGGCAGAAGGGAAAGGATTATGTCAAATGGGCAGCTAGCATGGCTCTAGGGCTTGGTGCTGGGGTCCCATGGGTTATGTGCAAGCAAACAGACGCTCCAGAGAATATTGTAATGTTTCTAAGTTGATTTTTGTGCATTAAGATGTCTCCGGTTTTATCTTGTAGCTGAGCCTGTTCACTGTGCTGATGATTTTCGTAGAGATTTTCTTTGAGTTCCCAATATAAGATTGAGATGTCCATTCTTTACCAACCTGCGGTCATTGATAATGACTTCTAAATCAGTTTTCCATTGATTTTCTGAGGAACTTAAAAGAAGGTTTATCTTTCAATTCATAATGAATGATTCCTTGGTTCTTGAAAATCATGCCTTTTGACGTCTATTGATCTGGTTTTGTCTCAGATTGATGCATGCAACGGATACTATTGTGATGGTTTTAAACCAAATTCGAAGACGAAGCCAGTACTTTGGACAGAAGATTGGGATGGATGGTATGTTTTTTTTTTCATCCAGTCTTCAGACAAAGCTTTGCGCTTATCAAAGAAGTGTTTTCTTGAAGTTTTTGTTTCAAGGCCAATGTACCAGTTGGCCTTAATTTTGTTTTTTGTGTGGATTCTAATAAGAAAATTATGCGTTAATTGGAATTTGGATTAAATGATTATGTTAGGTTGACTTTTTGAAGGTACACGAAGTGGGGTGGAAGTTTGCCTCACAGACCTGCTGAAGATCTTGCATTTGCAGTTGCAAGATTTTATCAGCGCGGAGGAAGCTTTCAAAATTATTACATGGTACAATAATTACACACTAGATTTTGTTTGTTTCTCTTGGTTCATTTGCAGCATCATCTTGCTGTTTTTTTTTCTTTGCGGCTGATTTCAGAAACAACAGTGATTAGTATTTTTCCTTGATTTGAGAAACTAGGTTTTAGTAAGCCATAGTATTTACTTTACATCCCTCCTTTAGAACCCTCAAAAGGCGTACGATGTAGGAGATCATTAACGCAACTTGCATTAATTGTTTTTGCTCAGCTTGATTATAGAATGCCTATGATAAGCATTTAATGCTTTGAATCTGTTTGTGCTGCATATATTGTTGAGTTTGTTTAATGGTTGCAGTATTTTGGTGGAACAAACTTTGGTCGAACTTCTGGGGGTCCTTTCTACATTACAAGCTATGATTACGATGCTCCTCTTGATGAATATGGTGGGTACAAGCTAAGGCTAGCAGGAAAACAGATTGCTAAGAAACATATAGTTACCTATTTTTCTAATGAAATTATGTTTGTCATATACTAAGGTTTGAGGAGCGAGCCAAAATGGGGGCATCTAAAGGATCTTCATGCTGCCATAAAGCTTTGTGAACCTGCCCTTGTTGCGGCAGATGCACCTCAATATAGAAAACTGGGGTCAAAACAGGAGGTGTTATCCTACTCTCAAATACTTGTTGCATATAGTCACATTGTAAACCTCACTCTTCTCGTCTAGTTTATAATAGACCAGTGCTGTTAGATAGATTTCCTGCCGGTCTGATTCGTACTTTAGTTTTACCTGTCAAAATTTTCACTTAGTTTTGATATAAGGATAGTCTTCATTGCCATTTATTCGGTGTTTCAGAAGGTATTTCTAGTATAAATATGATTGATCTACTGAACAAAATACTGGGCTTTTATTCGATTACCTTTCAGAATGAATATGAGGTTTAATATTATATATGCTGAAGATCCAGATTCTTACTTGTAAATAATGCGAAGTCCAGGCACACATTTATCATGGAGATGGTGAGGCTGGAGGAAAGGTGTGCTCTGCATTTCTTGCAAACATTGATGAGCATATATCCGCATATGTGAAATTTAATGGCCAGTCATATACTTTACCACCTTGGTCAGTGAGTATATTGCCAGACTGTCGACATGTGGCCTTCAACACTGCCAAGGTTTGATTTCCATTTCTACCAGTATTGTAAATTCTTTTGTCTGATAATTGCTTGTGCTGTTCTGAAAAGATTTTTGTGGGCAGTTTGTCTTTCTTAAATTTAGCGCATTCAGTAATATGTTTCTTAGTTGCAGAATACTGCTAACTGTGAGTGAGACTGAGAATTCTTACAAAATTGTCACTGTGATTGGAATAGTTCTGTTTCTATTGTTTCTGTTTAGGTATCTTCTGCTATGAACTGGACATTTCTGTCTTAATCAGGCAATTGGCTTTTTTATTTGCTTCAGATAGTAGTTGCGATTTTTTGGTCTCTCAAGATGGCTCTTAAGATTTTCAGTTTTGTCTGTTCTTGAGCAGGTAGGAGCACAAACTTCGGTTAAAACGGTTGAGTCTGCAAGGCCTCCTTTAGGTAGTATGTCTATACTGCAAAAAGATGTGAGCCAGGATAATGTTTCTTATATCTCAAAATCATGGATGGCTCTGAAAGAACCTATTGGGATATGGGGTGAAGACAATTTCACTTTCCAAGGATTATTAGAGCATTTGAATGTTACAAAAGACCGGTCTGATTACCTGTGGCTTAAGACAAGGTAGTTATGCGGAGTTATCTATTCCCATGATCTAACTAACGACAATCATTTAAGGGAAAGAATTCCTAAAAATAGATATTCATGATGCTTTACATCACAATTTGACTGAATTGTCTGAAATTGTTTGTTTTATGTATTCTCTTATACCAGTCCAGTATTCTAGAGGAATTTAGCAATTTGAAATCTATGCCATTTACTAGTTCTTTGTCTTTTCTCTGTAATGGGTTTCCTTCTTTCTCAACCAAATGTAGAATAAGCGTATCTGAGGATGATATCTCGTTCTGGAAGAAAAATGGAGCTAACCCAACAGTGACAATTGATAGCATGAGAGATGTGTTGCGTGTGTTTGTTAACGAACAACTCTCAGGTAATTTACAACACTTTCTCCTGCTTTTTCTGCATGTTGTAATTGTACAAAGCTTCTATATTGCGTCTGTGCATGGTTGTGTATGCTGTCTCTTGTGGTTCGTTGTGTATATCCACACAAGAGGATCACATTGCTTTCATGAAGTGCAAAGTCTTAGAAATTATTTTCTGCCATCTTTTGCTAACTTTATCCTCCTGCTCAATGAAAGTAAAGGCAGTGTTGTTGGTCACTGGGTGAAGGCAGTGCAGCCTGTACGTTTTGTGCAGGGAAGCAATAATTTACTTTTGTTGACTCAAACAGTTGGTTTACAGGTAAAATTCTACTACCTATTTTCTCCTTTAGTCTTTTTTTCTTACAGCTAATTGTGATCATTTTCGACTTCATGGCACAGAATTATGGTGCTTTCTTGGAAAAGGATGGAGCCGGTTTTAGAGGCAAAGCGAAGGTTACTGGATTCAAGGATGGAGATATGGACCTGTCAAAATCTTCATGGACCTATCAGGTATAGTTATGGTGTATGTGGTTTTTATAAGAGTCCTAAAATATGAATGTTGTGGATTCTTTTTACTTTCTCTCGCTTTATCTGAAATCTGAAGATCATTGTGGAAGCATTTGAATGTTTGGTTTTTGTTGTAGGTGGGATTGAAGGGGGAGGCTGAGAAAATATATACTGTTGAATACAATGAAAAAGCTGAGTGGAGTACCTTGGAGACTGACGTTTCACCTTCAATCTTTATGTGGTACAAGGTAAATCTGTGAAACATGTTGGCGTTTTGTTTTCTCGTTTCTTCTAAAACGAAGAGATTTTTTACTACTCTCTCATTAATCAAGCCATCATTGTTCTTTTTTTGTTCTTATTGAATTAGACTTACTTTGACGCCCCTGACGGAACGGATCCTGTTGTTCTTGATCTGGAAAGTATGGGAAAGGGACAAGCTTGGGTCAATGGACACCATATTGGAAGATACTGGAATATCATTTCCCAAAAGGATGGATGTGAAAAAACCTGTGATTATCGTGGAGCCTACAATTCAGGTAAGTGCACAACAAATTGTGGAAAGCCTACACAAACCAGGTAATGTGCATGTAATAACTCAGGAATGACTATTGAATATCCCATGGTTGATGGTACATGACCTACTATCATTGTACAGGTACCATGTACCACGTTCGTGGTTAAAGCCATCAAGTAATCTACTCGTGCTCTTTGAAGAAACTGGGGGAAACCCATTTAAGATATCGGTTAAGACAGTTACTGCTGGGATTCTGTGCGGTCAAGTCTCGGAATCGCATTATCCACCTCTGCGAAAATGGTCCACACCAGAGTACATGAACGGAACGATTTCGATAAACAGTGTGGCACCAGAAATGCATTTGCATTGTGAAGATGGGCATGTAATATCTTCCATCGAATTTGCAAGCTATGGAACTCCAAGAGCTAGCTGCGAGAGGTTTTCTACCGGGAAATGTCATGCATCCAAATCCTTATCAATCGTCTCTGAGGTAAACTTATATTTTTGAAAAGCAATGGTCTTTAAGCATATATCTGCTTGCAACATCGGCTGGTGACAGGAAAACTAACCCAATTGATGATCCAAAGTGGAACCTATGAAGATCCTAATTTCCTAAGCAAGCTAGTAGAGAGATTGTGGTTTCAAATTGTTGACATACAGATATAAAATTGGTTCATAGCAACTGTGAAATATGACTTTTGTGGATTATCTGAAAAAAGTCATTTTTCTCTTCTGCAGGCTTGTCAAGGACACAACAGCTGCTTCATCGAAGTGTCAAATACAGCCTTTCGTAGTGACCCATGTAAAGGAACATTAAAGACGTTAGCGGTTATTGCACGATGTTCCTTGTCTCAGGACACGAGTTACCTCGGTTTTTAGACAGCAGGAAGCGGTTCAGAACGATGAACAACTGTTTTTTCATGATTATAAAAATCTCGAAGAAACAAGAGACTAGTAAGAAGAATATGTCTCATCACAAGCTTTCGTTGATCTTTTATCTTTCAGAGTCTGAACAATTGTGTTTGCTCTTGTTCATCGTTATATTCAATATATACTTGGAACCGATAAACTCGAAACCATCTCTATTGTATTCAATATCTATTGTTTGAGAATGTACGAAAACAGTCGAAGTTGATGTAATGATTTTAGATCTCAGTGGTTTTATATGCAAATATTTATGTTTGCCTTTGCGTTACGTATTTGAACAAAAAGCGGTTGGCTCCAGAATATTGCGACAAGAAGATGTACGAGTTTCGGTCCAAAACACTTCAATGCGATGATAAAAATCCATATTCATGTGTCAAAACTCCGGCTAACCCTTACCATCCTAGTTGTGAAAATATTAACAAATGTCGTCATCGTTAATCCCTTATGAACATGTCTAAACCATCATTTTTTAAATATGAAGCAATATTAGTTTATTAGTGTGTTCTTAATGCGAAGTCATTACTTGTTACTATTGATTTTTATGCATTGTATGATTTTTACGAAATTATTTAATTTTAAAACAATTTAAATAAAACTATAACTTTATGTGTTACACTGACACACTCTCTAGATGTTTGTCTTTAAAAAATAAAAGGAAAAACAAATTTTGGTGACAAAGAAAAAAGGGAACGAATGAAATTTTGGTGACAAACAAAACTACTTAATACAACCCAAAATTACCTTTACATACTAAACAAGGGTAAAAGAAAACAGAAAGCATGAAAAATACAAGTATATTACAAATTTGATTTGATAAACATCTCTAACTTTTCTCCTAAACATTACTTAATGAATCCCAAGTGCTTGCATTTGTCTAATCATTACCATAGACGAGTCATACATTTGCTTGCGACTCACCTCACCTTCCTTTCCTCCTTCCTCCTCGAAAAACCTTTTGCTTCCATCCAATATACTCACCACTTGACTAATGCTAGGTCTTAGCTTCGGATCGGTTCTTGTGCAAACTAACCCTAACCGCAATATACTCGCCATTTCTTGCGTCTCATACTCATCATCTAAATGAATATCCGCAATCTCCTCCAATAGTTTCTTCTGGTAACCAACCAGTTCACGGATTCTCAACACCAAAAGAGCGTCTTCTTTTTTTCTTGTATAATCTACTGCAGGCTGACCCGTAATCATCTCGAGGACCACCACGCCGAAGCTGTATACATCTGCTGCGGTTGTTGCCTCGCCAGATTCCATGTATTCTGGTGCCATATAACCAAAAATCCCTTGAGCGGATCCTTTCTTTTTTGCAGCTTGATGAGCCTTATCATTTCTAGACAAAAACTCTGCCAATGCAAATCCGCAGAGTCGCGGATTCATGTCCTTATCAAGAAAGATTGTTGAAGAAGTTATGTTTCGATGAATGACTTGTTCGTCCCATTCCTCGTGGAGGTAGCGTATTGCACAGGCAAGTGATTTGATCACGTTACACCGGGTTTTCCATCGCAAAACAGGGGTTTTCGATATCTTGGTATGGAAAAGAAGATGGCTTAGCTTGCGATTCGCGGAATAATCATATACAACAAGCATTTCGCCGTGTTCCGTGCACCAACCACGAAGCATGACAAGATTACGGTGACGAAGCCGTCCTAGGTTAAGTAGTTCGGTGGAGAACCGGGTTCTTAATGCTGGACATTTTGTCATACCGAGACGTTTCACCACAATATGCTGGTCCTGGTTTAGTAAACCGTAATAAGCCGTACCGAAATCAACCTCAGCAACGCGACGAGCGTCGGAGAAATTATTAGTAGCTAAAACTATGTCGTTGTATGAAATCTCCCTTGGCGTGTCCAACACGAAAGACTTAGATGACGTCACTCGACGGCTGTTGTAATTAAAATACCGATTTTCTCCCGACTCCGCTGTCTGGTAAATGGAATCCTCTAGGGCAGTAGCGTAATTTGACAACGGCGTTGACTCTGCAGACGCGTTGAAGCTTGTGGTAGAGGTGGTTTGATTCGTTGTTGAGGTGGTCGTCGTCGTTGTCACCGACGTTGAGGTTGATTTTAACGAAGATAAAGGAATATAAAGAGGATGCATTTTAAATGAAGGTAACGCTGGTAAGTTACCGGAAAATTCGCCGGAAAGTGCTCCGATCACCCATTTCATGTTGGGACGAAGCGTTGGGTTGTTTAAGGAACAGAGAAGAGCAAGATGAATCATTCTCTTCATATCGGAGAATTCGTAAGATCCTTTTGGTAACCGAGAATCGCCGAGGTCGAGTAACTTCCGGTTATCGGCTAATCTCCGAACCCAATCGAGTAAAATGATTTTATCTTCTGAGAACGAAAGATCAACGGCACGTCTACCGGAAACAATCTCTAAAACCACAACGCCGAAGCTGAACACGTCAGTTTTAGCGGTGGCGACGGTTTTTTTCCGGAAACTCTCCGGCGGTAAATAACCAATGGTTCCACCGATTCGAGTCGAGTCAGCAACTCGGAACTGGTGGTTACGGAAAGAGGAAACTGAGTCGTAACTCGAGTCAGGTTCAGTTTCATCAATCTGATGTTCTAACCACCGAGCCAACCCGAAATCTCCGAGCCGAGCGTTAAACTCAGAATCCAACATGACGTTGCTCGTCTTCACATCTCTGTGAATAATCTGAGTCTCTAATTGCTCGTGAAGATAGAACAACGCGGCGGCAAGTCCTCGGACGATTTTACCCCTCCGATCCCAATCCAACGGTTTAAAATCAGAGTTTATTTCCGGTCGTCGGAAAAGCACACGATCTAAGCTCCGGTTAGGCATGTAATCGTAAACGAGAAGCAATTCGTCTTCGTGGAGACACCAACCTCTTAGTTTCACAAGATTCCGATGCCGGAGCTGAGCAACCGCAACAAGCTCCGCCGTGAATGTTTTCTCGAATTGCTCTCCTTTTTTCTCCGCCAAGCATTTAACAGCCACTGTGGTTCCGTCACTTGGTAACAGCGCCTTGTAAACACGGCCGAAACCGCCGCTTCCGAGGATCATTTCGTCGTTGAAACCATTAGATCCGATGTAGAGCTCGGAGTATCCAAAGATTCTAGGATTCTCGCAACCGATTTTGCCGGAGAGTTGAACACCTTCCATGTCGGTGAATGATTTATCAATCTCCCTTGAAGTCGAATCTTTACTCTCGTTGATACAAAAATTCAAGCTTTTCACCAATTTGGAGCCGTGTAGTCGCCGGAATAAATCTCCGATCAAACTCACAACTTGACGTCCACAATCACGACTCTTCTTCTCATCTTCCTTAGTCTCTTCCTCATCAACCATCGCCGGCGACTTTACCGACGGCTTTAACTCGCCGGATTCGGTCGGTAATACGAAACAGAGACGATCCACTGCCATTGGCGCCATGTGAATGTAATTACAAATGTGAATGAATTTAAAGCTATGATACTGCTTTATAACAACATTCGTGGCGATCTATTAGATTTTATTTGACCGACCAAAATTGAATGATGTTTTGCCAGCAAGGATGGTTTATTTATAGTGTGTTCTTCTAGAAAATTTTCATTTATCTGTAAAAATGTAGTTTATTAGTAATTAGTATTTGAAATATATTTTGAAGATTGGAGGCATTAATTTCAACAAGATTAGGTTCGCGTGGTTTGAAATTAGTAAAACCCCTTCATCGGGTTTGGTCACTTTATGGGTGATGTGTCATGGCGCAGGATTCTCCATTTATAAAGTTCTTTTCTTTTTGTTTAATTCTTAGATCTCATCTAATTGAGTTTTCAACATGAAATTAAAAACCCCAATGATTTCGCGAAAATGATTTTAACTTAGGAAATATCATACGAATTCCAAATTATATATTCATATGGAAAAAATGAGCCTTACGAAGAAGACCTTCAAAGCGTGTCATCGAGAAGAACATTGACGCGGTCGAAACTTTGTCTTCTTCTGTTTTTTTTTTTTTCCTGATATATATTCTAAACTCGAATTAGTTTTTACTTTTTAATTGTATGAATCAACTTTGATGGTATTTGTGGCGGGGCCAACTGTTAGTAAATAGTAATTAAGTCAATTCAAATAGTTCTTGAGATCCGTTCACTTGTTTTTATTTCAGATGTTTTGAAGATTTTCCTGTGGCTTAGTTTGGCATTGGATCTTTAGACCGATCTTGGTTGAGAAGACTTTAGAGTTTTTTTCATTTTCGACTTTAGATAAAATTATATTGTCACATGTAAACGCAGATGAATGGTCTAGAATAAATAATATATAGTGTGTGTTTTCTAGAGACTAATTGTTTTTTGGAATATGTTTATATACTGGTTTGAATTTGATGATATATGAACTTAAAATAATCAACTGCGAATAAATGTTTCAATAGCGTTTTAAATCCTAGTTATCACATCTCCGTACGTGGCCAGTGGTTTTATTATTCAATGTTTTATTTTTCGTTTAATTTGTTGCAAGTTTTATCTGATGTATATATGACCGTGAGTCCTTCACTATTATTTTGGTGAACATAACCTTCACCAAATAGTTTTCGTAAGTATATCTAATATTCTAGTTTTCTTCTCATCAATCAAGTAGTTCAGAAGAATTACTTGGACCTGGTGAGATTTGAATGTAGAAACTAAGACCAAATAGCTTTTCCTCTACCACTAATATCAAATCAGTTGAAAGATTGGTAAAACTAAATCTATTAATTTAAACTGGAAAACCAGAAAAGTTATTATAGTTTGTTTTTTTAATGTGAATTATAAATTATTTAGTTACTTGGATTGCATTTTACTAAACATTTTTAAAATGAAAATATTAAACCTTATAGTTTCGTTATTGTTTCTGTACAGTCTCAAAATGATAAGAATAGTACAAAGTAACTTGTTCCATCAATTTATTATCATTTTATTTGTATTGATGCATCTGATTGTAACGTTGATTAGTTACCACTGCAGTCTAATGTTATCATCGATCAATACCAAACTAAAAAAAAAAAAAAA
>VBRH01001489.1:0-21642 GCA_014578085.1 Cardamine resedifolia
CTTTTTGAGATTTCCTTGGAGGTACTGGGTAAGGAACCGGAGGGGTGTAGACTCGAGAGCGTACCCCTTCTGCAGGTATATCAGGTCGTGGCTCATTAGATTCTGGGTTAGGTTCGTCATCAGTTTGTGTTTCGTCGTGTGCAGGTGCTCTGGGCTGAGCGGGCATCGGGAGTGGGCGCTCAGCGACGGGACCTGTGTGAATCTTTTCTTTTTCTACAGGAAGCATAACTTTTCCACTTCTCAGCTCCAGCGTGTTGACAAATTTTTTCCTTGGATTTGTCTCTGGTCTTCCAGGTAACACTCATTGCGGCCTTTTGATCGCTTCTGCGTTTTGTGCAATTTGGGTATCAACTTGTTTCAAATGAGTGCAAACGGCTTCATACTTGCTGATTAAATCCGAGTAAATGTTGTCAACTTTCTGGTTGATTTCGTTGGCCGACTTCTTCTGGTTGACCATGAGCTGCTGCATCATGTTCTTCAGCTCATCTTGAGAGGTATTTCCAGAGCTTGCGGAAGCTTGAAAATTTGTGAATTGCTGTCCTTGTTGATTTCCTCCTTGGAATCGGTTCTGAGCTTGATAGGTGGCAAATTGCTTCCCTTGAAAACCTTGAGAGAAGTTTTTCTGAAAACCGGAATTTGAAGGTTGTTGGTTCTGATTTCCAGATTGTTGCGGGTACACTTGGTCTTTGGGATTTTCGACATTTGTGCTTCTATAGGACAGATTCGGATGATTCCTATAGTTCTGGTTGAAACTACGGTTCTGCACAAATCCCTGTCCATTCACATAGCTGACTTCTTGCTGATCGTCTTCCTCTTCTTCGCCAATCTCTTGAGAAAGAGGTTCTCCATTCTCATCAACGAAATGGACTGTCCGTTGGTTTCCCTTCAGCAAGAGGTTAACCTTAGCCGTTAACAGTAAACATGCATCCGCCCAGCGCCCCCTCCTTACGAATGGTTACGGGACTAGAGCGAGTCTCTTTTTCTTTTCTAGATCCCAAAATACCCAATGCCAAATAGCTGCCAAGAAGCACAAGCCAGATGACTCCATCTCTCTCTTGGACTGTTTCCTTCATCATCAATCTTTTGAGTATCCATACTTCCGGTCTTCTAACTTCGGTCATACTCCTGAGACTTGCTACTGGAACTTGCTGCTAGATTTTCAATCAACTCGTAAGCGCATTCTCTGGTCTTGGTCATGAAGTCGCCGTCACTTACTACTCAAAATTCGATCAACTCAGAATTCCAAATGAAAAACGGTCACTTGTATTGGATTCACGAGATTGAGAAGTTTCTAACGAGCTATTGATTGTACTCTAATTTTCCTTGTACACAAAACCACCATTAAAGAGTTTGAGACTCACTTCTATGGAAGAAAATTGAAGAAGGTAGAAGATGATGCTTACCAAACACTTCAACCAAGGCTGCGTGTAACATCCGTAATCCATTAATTGGGTGTAATTTGATCCTTTTAAAAGTTAAGGGGCTGAGGTGCGTAAATCAATTTTTCTGTTGGGTTTAATTGATCAAAAGAAAAGTTGAGGGGCCTTTTTTTAAATTGTAAAAGTTGGAGGACAAGGTTGCAATTTTGGAGAATTTTAATATATAAAAAAAACCCCTATGTTCCTTCCTTTAATCTTCGTCGCCTTCTTTGAAAAACCATCGCTGATCCACCTCGCTGAGCCGTCAGAAGCACCATCGGGAGAAGCCTCCGAGAGAAGGTAATCGGTCAAACTCCTCGTATGCGTTAATGGCGGCNCTTGTGGTATAGGATTTTGGGAGTATTTGAACTACGTATAAACAATGCAGTGTTGAAATATTAGCCGAAAGGCTATGCCGTAAAACGTTATTGTCAGGTGACTATGCTGAGTAGAATAGCGGTTGTGCTATGCTGTGGATGTTCGCTGGGATGTTAGATTCGAGGACGAATCTATGTTAGTGGGGGAGAATTGTAACTTCCGTAATCCATTAATTGGGTGTAATTTGATCCTTTTAAAAGTTAAGGGGCTGAGGTGCGTAAATCAATTTTTCTGTTGGATTTAATTGATCAAAGGAAAAGTTGAGGGGCCTTTTTTTAAGTTGTAAAAGTTGGAGGACCAGGTTGCAATTTTAAAGAATTTTAATATAAAAAAAAAAACCCCCTCTGTTCCTTCCTTTAATTAATCTTCGTCCCCGTCTTTGAGAAACCATCGCTGATCCACCTCGCTGAGCCGTCAAAAGCACCATCGGGAGAAGCCACTGAGAGAAGGTTATTGGTCAAACTCCTCGTATGCGTTAATGGCGGCTGTTTTATGTTGTGTTGTTTTGATTATTGAACTGTGTCTTAACCAACTAAGCCAATGACACCTTCACGTGACTATTTCTATAAACCAACGTGAATTATTGGTGGTGGTGTCGCATGAAACGAACAGTGGTTGTGAAGAGTGGAGGTGTTGAGGGGTGGAGGTGATGTCGTCTCCGAGTAGTTACAGGGTTGTAGGGAAGAAGAAGAAGTTATATGAGTGTTGTATTTAGTATTTAAGTTTTTGATTATTTTATTATTTTTAGGTTCGCGTTTCAGAAAAATCTAGGGTCTATTCGTCCCGGGGAGTTCCAAAAAATTGTAGAATTTTGTCGCGGAAATTTCTGTGAGTGGCTAAGTGAGTGCAGTATCGTAGTCGGATATTTTTACGGAAATTTTTCTGGGATAATTACGTATTAGGATTTATTTCTGTGTTATCGTTGTTTATTTATTGTTGAATTAAATTCCGAAAAAATGCAGTTAATTGCTGTTAATTGTGAAATTATTTTCGGTGATTTTTCCGTGATTTATTGTTGAATTAATTGTTGAGAATTAATTGTTTTAATTACATTTTAGTTGTTTTAAATGTTGTTGATTGATTTTAATTCATTATTTTGCAGTGAATTATTTTTTATCAAGCTGATGTTTTGCTGTTTGTCGAGTCCGGGCATTTAATTATGCCAGGGGTATTTTCGTAATTTTGTCCTAATTGACCTAGTAGACGGGTTAATCGCCTCCTTAGTATTTATTAAATACTGACTGCGTCTATTCGTAATGGCGCATGTAAAATAAAAGATAAAGCTAGCTGAAGCTCGTAGAACTGCGGTGACGGTTCAAGATGGCATACCGAGAGGGTGTTTTATTCATTTATTTATCGCTGTTATTGCTTAGTTGCTTCCGTAAACCGTTAGGTTATTAGTTGATTTTGAATTTATTGGTTTATAATAAATCGTTATCGCTGAGCTGTTTAATTATTTTCGTCTGCTGGTAGTTAATAATAATTATGGGGTTATTATTAGTATCCTTATTGTTTTAAGAAAAAAAATAGGGTAGGGGCGTTTCACTGGGAACGACACATAACTAAAGCAACAACAACAGAAGGCACAACCAACCTAAACCATTAAAAATTCCGATCATAAATGTTCAAAATTATGCAAATCGGAGTTGAGGAAAAAGGGGCCTAAAAACTCACCAAAAGTCTCAATTTGAGAAGATATTTGGCTTCTAAGTGTTTGGGGCTTGAAAACGCATATAAATACTATTCCTTAGATTTCGGAGAGGATGAACTCCAAATCATCAAGATTTTTGCGTTTTCACTTGAGTCCTTGCACTTTTGTCTATTTATAGATTTTGCTTCTAACTTTTGAATCGGTCAGAAATTCCCCTGAAATTAGACAAGTTCAAAACTTTTCAGATTTATCAGTCTATTGGATTAGGTGAGATTTTCAAGAATTTTTATAAATTTTTTTTGAAACTCTCTAAATTCATCAATATACTCTCGAAACACGTTAAAAATAAATTAAAGAAAATTCATCATTCAATACATCATCTGAAATTAGTTATACCAATTGTAGGGCTGGAAGCTTTAAGTTTTATTTTTCGATTTAAGGTCAGCTCTGTTATTGTCGGGTTTCTGGAGGGAACAAATTACTCTATTTGACTCCAAGGTAGAAACCAACTGAGTAGTATATTGTATTTGTTAAAGAAATTAAATATAGATAAAAATAATCTATATTTCATATCCAACTTCCAAACTGAGAAATTTTGGAAGATTTATTTCATATCCAACTTCCAAACTGAGAAATTTTAATGTATGTCGTAATATTACATAGCCTATTAGAAAATAAGTTTAAAAACAAAACTCTGATCATAATGTTTGAAATATAAATAGGGAAAACAAATTTAAATACAAAAATAAAATTAGTACTCCCTCCATATCTACAAGTTATATTTTCAAGCGTTTTTCTTCTTCAAAAAAAAAAAAATTTCTACATTTTTGTACTTTTGTTTGTAAGGAATTGTACATTCCAAGAAGAATTGACTGAAAATATTTAAATTTAACAAATATTATTGATTAATAGTTATGGAAATTTATTTAGTATTACAAAATAATGAAAGTATACCTAAACATTTATTGTTTTTAATATATGTTCAAACTCTTGTGATTAAACACTTAAAACAAAGGGAGTATAATTTATGTAAATACTGAGATAAAACGAGATGACAAGAAGTTGAACTCAATAATTTGGTTGAGGAAACTGAAGTCACCTTAAAGTAGAAAATTTTCCATTTGCCTTTATTTTGGTTAACTAAGTCTATTTAGTTTGACAATTTAATTTTCATAACTTTCGTTCCAAAGTTATAAATATTTTTTTTTACGATTAAGATTGATAAACAGTATAAAGTAAAACAATAATAAATAAAATAATTTTTATTTTATTTTATTTTGTTTTTAAATAATTTAAATTTATTTTGATGGCTCGTTAATTCCTTCTTTAGAGCAATAACAAACAAACCATCGACATTCACCTAATTGACGGCTTTTTCTCATACAATGATGTGCACATTCTTGACAAAATCCAATTACGTTGTTAGCCCATAAAGATCCAAATTCTTGATCTTTCGGAGGATCCGCTTATGATATTATAAAGTCAATTGGAAAGCTTGATGTTGGGCTGGAAGAATATGTTGAGTCATCTGAAGAAGATTTCACCATTATATTTGATGTACCTATAAAAATTTCAAAATATTAATCAAAATATAAAATGAATTTTCATATTTTTATAAATATTCTACATAATACCGTCATTAACGAAAATTAAACTTACATGGTGAAATAAGAACTAGAACAGTTAAAAATAAAATAATTGTCCTCATTTTACTTTACGAAATTAATAATATTGTAGAGTAAATTTTATCGAATATCTTTTTCTAGTTGTTTGGACTTCTTGCTGTGAATTTATCGAACCTACATATTTATATGCAATATAAAGATGTTACACATGAGTTAATGTTTTAATTAACGTTTTTAGGTATAAATGAATGTTAAAGAAACTTTTATTTCTTTAATATGTAGTTCCATGTTAACTTGTTTATTGATATTTAGTAACAATTTGTCATTTCAGATGAAATTACTTATCACATTAGAAATTTATTCAATTTGTATAAAATATGACTAAATCATAAAATTTGAGATGCATGGGAGTGAAGATTTGAGTAGTTTAATGAGATATGGAAGCTTTCATAATAACTTTTGATTATTTGTTTAATGGTGGATATTTAAAATTTACTTTTTTTACATTCAAAAAGATTTGTTTGAATCCTAAATTTATACCAATTGATTTTTTTATGAACCTATTTATTCTCAACCACCCATAATAAAAAGAGAACATATAAAGTAGAGATGGTGATTAAAAAGTTTAGAGCCAATTTAGTCAAATAAAATTAAAGAAATAAAAAAAACATGGGAAATGGTGATTAGACAGATTTGATAAAGGATTTTGCAGCAACTTACCCTACTCTAAGGAGATTTTTTTTACAAATTTCGAATTGTATACTTGAATATGCTTTGGTAGAATTTCATCTTTAAAAATACAAAGATCATAATCTTTGTAACTCCCCAAAAATTCTAATAGGATATTTCTGAAACGTTACTAATATAAATAAATAAAATACTAAAATCTCAGAAGACAAAAAGTCTGAAATCTCATAAAAATCTCAATCCGAGAATAATAGCAAATAAATAATAGGAAAACGGTCTGATACTCTTCGGTTTAAAAGTGAAATATGTCGAAAAATAAATTCGATCATATGCGCTTCTTCTTTGTGTTATTCAAAGCCCAGAACCGGTTTCAAATGCAACAAAACCGGTCTAAACAGTTCTCAATTAGAACATATACCAATCAGATCCAAGAACTTACCGCTCAAAATTCGATTAACTCAAAATACCAAATGAAAAACGGTCACTTGTATTGGATTCACGAGATTGAGAAGTTTATAACGAGCTATTTATTGTACTCTAATTTTCCATGTACACAAAAGCACCATTAAAAGAGTTTGAGACTCACTTCTATGGAAGAAAATTGAAGAAGGAAGAAGATGAAGCTTGCCAAACACTTCAACCAAGGCTGGGAACGACACATAACTAAAGCAACAACAATAGAGGGCACAACCAACCTAAACCACCACAAATTCCGATCATAAATGTTCAAAATTATGCAAATCGGAGTTGAGGAAAAAGGGGCCTAAAAACTCACAAAAAGTCTCAATTTAATAAGATATTTGGCTTCTAAGTGTTTGGGGATTGAAAATGCATATAAATACTATTCCTTAGATTTTGGAGAGGATGAACTCCAAATCATCCAGATTTTTGCGTTTTCACATGAGTCCTTGTACTTTTGTCTATTTACAGATTTTGCTTCTAACTTTTGAATCGATCAGAAATTCCCCTGAAATTAGACAAGTTCAAAACTTTTCAGATTTATCAGTCTAACACTCAATCTGGGTTTTTTTTTCTACTCTAATTTTGGGTGTTACAATCTTATTGGATTAGGTGAGATTTTCAAGAATTTTTATAAATTTTTTTTGAAACTTACTAAATTCATCAAGATAGTCTCGAAACACGTTAAAATTAAATAAAGAAAATTCATCATTCAATACATCATCTGAAATTAGTTATACCAATTGTAGGGCTGGAAGCTTTAAGTTTTATTTTTCGATTTAAGGTCAGCTCTGTTATTGTCGGGTTTCTGGAGGGAACAATTTACTCTATTTGATTCCAAGGTATACACCAACTGAGTAGTAATGACTTCATAAAACCCCCCATACTATTCAAACTCACTCTAAATCCACCCAAACTTTTGCCCTCATCAATAATCCTCCCAAACTTTTCCAAATTAAATTAATTCCACAAATTTAAAAAAATATGTTGAATTGCGTTTAATTAACTAAAATGCGTTTAGAAAATTGTGTTTGTGTTTAGAAAATTGCTTTAGAAAAAAAAATTAAAAAATTTCCGAAACAAATCAGAAAAAATCCATAAAAATCCGAGAAATCTGAAGACAATTTAAAAAAATGTGAAAAAATCTGAAAAAAATCTAAAATTTTAAGAAATATAAAAACAATTTCCGAAAAAAATCTGAAAATTTCAGGAAAACTTTTTAATTAACTAAAATGAGTTTAATTAAAAAAAAATTTAGAAAATCTGAAAACAATTTCAGAAAAAATCTGAAAATTTCAGACACCCATTTTAATTTTACGGTAATTTTTTAGAAAATCTGAAAACAATTTCACAAAAAAATCTGAAAATTTCAGGGAATTTTGTTTTTCAGATTTAACAATTTAAAAAAAAAATTAAAGTCCAAAAAAATTGGATTTTCATATTTTTAAATTGTAATATTTGAGCTTTGGATAATAGTAATATTTGAGCTTTGGATTTAGTAACATTTTGGGATGACTTCAGAAATTTTTTTTTTCTTAACTATTATCCAAAAAGTTTTAAAACTTTTGGGAAGATTTAAAAAAAAAAAAATTGTTAAATCTGAAAATCAGATTTTTTCTGAAATTGTTTTCATATTTCTTGAAATTTTAGATTTTTTATAGATTTTTTCAGATTTTTTTAAAATTGTTTTCAGATTTTTTCTGATTTATTCAAATTTTAAAAAAGTTTTTGTTCTAACGCAATTTTTAAACGCAATTTAATAAACACATTTTAGTTAATTAAATGCAATTCAACAGATTTTGTTAAATTTGTGAAATTAATTTGATTTGGAAAAGTTTGGGGGGGATTTGTGATGAGGCAAAAAGTTTGGGTGGATTTAGAGTGGGTTTGAATAGTATGTAAAGTTTTATGAAGTCATCCCTATTTTATTTGATAAAGAAATTAAATATAGATAAAAATAATCTAAAGATTTATTTCATATCCAACATCCAAACTGAGAAATTTTAATGTATGTCGTAATATTACATAGCCTATTAGAAAATAAGTTTAAAAACAAAACTCTGATCATAATGTTTGAAATATAAATAGAGAAAACAAATTAAAATACAAAAATAAAATTAGTACTCCCTCCATATCTACAAGTTATATTTTCAAGTGTTTTTCTTCTTCAAAAAAAAATAATTTCTACATTTTTGTACTTTTGTTTGTAAGGAATTGTACATTCCAAGAAGCATTGACTGAAAATATTTAAATTTATCAAATAATATTGATTAATAGTTATGGAAATTTATTTAGTATTACGAAATAATGAAAGTATACCTAAACATTTATTGTTTTTAATATATGTTCAAACTCTTGTAATTAAACACTTAAAACAAAGGGAGTATAATTTATGTAAATAGTTAGATAAAACGAGATGACATGAAGTTGAACTCAATAATTTGGTTGAGGAAACTGAAGTCATCTTAAAGTAGAAAAATTTGCCTTTGCCTTTATTTTGGTTAAATAAGTCTATTTAGTTTGACCATTTAATTTTTATAACTTTTGTTCCAAAGTTATAAATATTATTTTTACGATTAAGATTGAGAAACAGTATAAAGTAAAACGATAATAAATAACTTTGAATAATTTTTACTTTATTTTATTTTGTTTTGTTTTTAAATAATTTAAATTTATTTTGATGGCTCGTTAATTCCTTTTTTAGAGCAATAACAAATAAACCATCGACATTCACCTAATTGACGGCTTTTTCTCATACAATGATGTGCACATTCTTGACAGAATCCAATTACGTTGTCAGCCCATAAAGATCCAAATTCTTAATCTTTTGGAGGATCCGCTTATGATATTATAAAGTCAATTGGAAAGCTTGATGTTGGGCTGGATGAATATATTGAGTCATTCGAAGAAGATTTCACCATGATATTTGATGTATCTATAAAATTTCCAAAATATTAATCATAATAAATTTTCATATTTTGATTAAATATTCTACATAATAACATCATTAACGAAAATTAAACTTACATGATGAAATAAGAACTAGAAAAGTTAATAATATTGTCCTCATTTTACTTTACGAAATTAATAATATTGTAGAGTAAATTTTATCAAATATCTTTTTCTAGTTGTTTGGACTTCTTGTTGTGAATTTATCGAACCTACATATTTATATGCAATATAAAGATGTTACACATGAGTTAATGTTTTAATTAACGTTTTTAGGTATAAATGAATGTTAAAGAAACTTTTTTCTTTAATATGTAGTTCCATGTTAACTTGTTTATTGTTATTTAGTAACAATTTGTCATTTCAGATGAAAATTACTTATCACATTAGAAATTTATTCAATTTGTATAAAATATGACTAAATCAGAGCATAAAATTTGAGATGCATGGTAGTGAAGATTTGAGTATTTTAATGAGATATGGAAACTTTCATAATAATTTGATTATTTGTTTCATGGTGGATATTTAAAATTAATTTTTTTTACATTTAAAAAGATTTGTTTGTATCCTAAATTTATACCATTTGATTTTTTTTATGAACCTATTTATTCTCAACCACCCATAATAAAAAGAAAACATATAAAGTAGAGATGGTGATTAAAAAGTTTAGGGCCAATTTAGTCAAATAAAATTAAAGAAATAAAAAAACATAGGAAATGGTGATTAGACAGATTTGATAAAGAATTTTGCAGCAACTTACCCTACTCTAAGGAGATTTTTATATAAATTTTCGAATTGTATATTTGAATGTGCTTTGGTGGAATTTCATTCATTAAAATACAAAGATCATAATCTTTGTAACTCCGCAAAAATTCTAATAGGAAATTTATGAAAGGTTACAATATAATTAAATAAAATACTAGAATCTCAGAAGAAAAAAATTCTGAAATCTCATAAAAATCTCAATCCAAGAATAATAGCAAATAAATAATAGGAAAACGGCATGATACGCTTCGGTTTAAAAGTGAAATGAAACGTCCCGACCCGATTTTTTTGTTTTTTTTTACAATACTAATAATAACTCCATAATTATTATTAACTCCCAGCAGGCGAAAATCAAATAACAACTCAACAATAACGATTTATTTTAAACCAATAAATTCGAATCATCTAACAACCTAACAGTTTACGGAAAAACAACAACCACGACAATTAGCAATGATAGATAAATAAAATAAATAACAACCCTCCCGGTATGTCATCTCGATCCGTAGCCGCAGTTCCACTAGCTTCAGCTAACAACTTTATCATTTATTTTACCTGCGCCATTACGAATAGACGCAGTCAGTAGTTAATAAATACTGAGGAGGCGATCAATCCGTCTACTAGGTCAATTAGGACATAAATACAACAATACTTCCGGCATAATTAAATTGCCCGGATTCGACAAATCAACAATAACAACAATTGACAAAATAATTCACCGCAAAATAATGAATTAAATCAATAAACGATATTTACACAACAAAAACCGTAATTTAAACAATTAATTCTCAGCAATTAATTCCACAGCAATCGCAACAAAAATCAATGAAATAAATACTACGGTTTAACAGCGACAACAACAATTCTTAGAATTATTCTAAGAATTAACAGCAATAATTAAACGGTAAGAAAACGACATTCATAGAAATAAATCCTATGATTAACAGCAAATAACGACAATAAACAACATCTCACATAAATAAATCCTAACATGTAACTACACCGGAAAAATTCCCGTAAGTACGCCCGACCACGGTACTGCACTCACCTTAGCCAAAAGCAGAAACTTCTGCGACAATTTCATGCAACTTCAGAAACCTTTCCTTTCCGGGAAACTTTCCTTTCCAGGAAACTTTCCTTTTCGGGAAACTTTCTTTTTCGACTTCTCCCTTTTTGCGCTTTCCTTTGATGGACTTTTCTAAAATAGAACCTTTCCCATATTATAAACTTTCCTAAAATAAGAAATTTCCAAAAATAGAAATTAGGGTTAAGTAAAAACTAGGGTTTCCAGAAATTAGGTCTCTACCGACACCTCTTCTTTTAACTCCGATTTCGGCCGAGATATACATCAAAATCTAAATCTGCCATTGGAAATGGAAAGCTGACATCTGGGGCTTTCCATTGATATAGAGATCGTCTTCTAACTCTTTACGGTTCACCGGGAAACTGCTGTTGAAGTTCGGCGGCGGCGAAATCCGATCTGGAAAGATCCACCTTAGAAGAACGGCCAAAACTTTCTGACCACAGCCCCGAATTAAGATCCGCTTGCGGCTATGGCTAGCTATTGATGTCGTGTATCTCTCTATAAAATATCAGATGAAAATAACTTCGTTTGATCCTCCGTTTCTCTTTTCTCCCATAACTTGTCGGATCTGTCCTCTCTTTCTCCTCTCTTCTCTGTTTCTCTCCTTTCTTTTTCTCTTCTTTTCTACTGATCAGGTGGCCACGAAAAATTTAGCCAAAAACCCTAAACAATCATTTAAATATGACTCGTCATTAGGATTTGGGCTTAATGGCATTTTGGTTTAATTACCCATAAACCAGCAATTAACCGGAATTAATTAATTTTTGGTTCAATTACATCAAACCGGGTTTGAACCTAAAAATTAACTAAAACTCCCATAAACCGGCTTCTCAACCCAACACCGGAGTTAACCAACTTTACTCCAAATTTCGAATAATTAAATTCAACTTTCCCGTTTCCGGGATACGGGTGTTACATGAAATATGTCAAAACATAAATTCGATCATATGCACTTCTTCTTCGTGTTATTCTAAGCCCAGAACCGGTTTCAAATGCTACAGAACTGGTCTAAACAGTTCTCAATTAGAACATATACCAATCAGATCCAAGAACTTACTGCTCAAAATTCGATCAACTCAGAATACCAAATGAAAAACGGTCACTTGTATTGGATTCACGAGATTGAGAAGTTTCTAATGAGCTATTGATTGTACTCTAATTTTCCATGTACACAAAACCACCATTAAAGAGTTTGAGACTCACTTCTATGGAAGAGAATTGAAGAAAGAAGAAGATGAAGCTTACCAAACGCTTCAACCAAGGCTGGGAATGACACAAAACTAAATTATCCTATTCATCTGATACTTCATGGATAGATACATGACATCAACATCTAGCCATAGCCGCAAGCGGATCTCAATTCGGGGCTATGGTTAGAAAGTTATGGCGGTTCTTCTGAGGCGGATCTTTGTAGATTGGATTCCACCATCACCCAACTTCAAGAGCAGTTTCTCGGTCAACTGTAAAGAGTTAGAAAACGATCTACATGTCAATGGAAAGCCCCAGATGACAGCTTTCCAGAAACACTAGCCAATTTGGATTCTGATGTAAAATGAGGCCGGAATTGGAGTTTTAAGATGACGGCAGCAGAGCTGAGCGTGACTTCGTCTTCTTCTTCTTCTTCTCGCGTCCAACCTGGAACTCCACCTTCACCACTCCGGAGTTCCATCAACCACCGCCATCACCAACTATCTTTACCACCACACCACCGGTCACCCCATCATTGATCGCCGATCACGACATCACCGCCGTTTGGCCTCACGACGCTGCCATGAACACCCTAACTCTCAACCCACACCAACACCATCCCATCACCATCAAGACCTGGTTCTCAAGGCCCAATCATAACCTGACAGTCACGAACTCCTCCCCAACCACCACACTCTTGGATCGCCCGCCTTGCCATTACGAGACCATCACGATCGTGACGTAGGAGACGCTTGTTCCTCTTGTCACCTCCATCACCCATCACCCATCTCCCATCACGACACCCACACTCAGCCAACAACAGAGAAGGAGAAGGTGGTCCTTACCTCACGAAGATGAGAGAGAAGGGTTGACCATGAACTAACGTCGCGCTTCCGCCACCACACTCGGCACTCTGTTGCTCTCTCCTTGCCACCACCGTAACTTCTACCCTCCTTCCTCTCTTGGCTTGTGATGTAACTTCTTCTCAGTGTGGAGTTGCAGTGAGGACATGAAGGCAGCTGAGATGTGGCGTCAAGTTTAACGAGAAGAAGATTAGGGTTTTCACCCAACTTCTTAAAATTTTCAACACAACCCTCCTCTTCTTTGATCCTTCTTAATTCGGCCCCTCAACTTTAAAAATTGATCAAATAAACCCAACACAAGATTCTGATCTAAACAAAACAACCCCTCAACTTTTTGATTCTCAAAAACACCCCAACTCCAGTTGGATCAATAAAACCGAATAGAAATTCCATAGCCTTTTTCATCATCTTTGATTGCGTAGCTTTGTTTTTAACATCATTGGGGAGAAGATCTCTTATGTAACTCTTAGAGAAGTAACTCTGAACCCTCTTGCTTATTGAATTCGTCCATTATGAATACTCTTTCATCATCTATGCGTTTGGTTGCTTTGATCATGTCTGAGTAGTCTTTTAGTTGGGTTTAGTGGGGGTTACTTGAAGGGGATCTATGGTTTGACTTGTGTAGGTTGTTAGATTCGTTTTTCTCTCTATCTTATGATTAGGATTCTTCTGCTTAGATTTGCTCTTAATGCTTATTGCTTTGATGCCCTCTTGCAACTGAACTAACGAGAAGGGTCACAACGACGGTCTGCAGCATCCTCTCATGAACTAACTAGATAGAGTTATCAGTCTCATGGCCACCCGAAAGCGATGTGTTACAAGGTTACTGTGAACTAAGACCATCTAAGTCTAATGAATGAATAGACTTCATCATAGTTGTTGCGACAGCCAAGCCATGAAGGAGAATAGACATAGGTAGCTAGCCATACAGAAGTAGACTAGTTTATGGATAAACGTTGAGTGAGTTCATGAATCCTAGTAGAGAAGAATGCTTGATAATTACTGAAGCCTTACAGAACCATAGTCCCTGGATAGTCCCCCATGCGCCCAACACTTGCTTTCAGTGATTTACTTACTTGCAATTTACGTTACCATTGCTCACAAAACTCAAAAACTCATATTCGTCATATTCTCGCTTTACTCTTATTAAATTCGTCATAGCAACATCACTCTCTATGGGATCGATCCTTAAGTACTACACACGGCCGGGTTGTGCACTTGCAGCCTTACCGTTGTGTCCTCTTTAGGTAAACCTGATACACATCATAAATGTTCAAAATTATGCAAATTGGAGTTGAGGATAAAGGGGCCTGAAAACTCACCAAAAGTCTCAATTTGATAAGATATTTGGCTTTTACGTGATTGGGGCTTGAAAACGCATATAAATACTATTACTTCAATTTCGGTGAGGATGAACTCGAAATCATCCAGATTTTCGCGTTTTTCACCTTAGTCCTTGCACTTTTTTCTTTTTACAGATTTTGCTTCTAACTGTTGAATCGATCAGAAATTCCCCTGAAATCAGACAAGTTCAAAACTTTTCAGATTTATCAGTCTAACCCTAAATGTGTTTTTTCTACTCTAATTTTGGGTGTTAGAATCTTATTGGATTTAATGTGGTCTGCATATAATAGTTCGAGACACGGTCTCTGATGAGAAGAGAGTTCCCCTGATTTTTCAAACCTGTTTTCCATGACTTTACTTTGATTGTTTGCTTGAGGACAAACAAAGTTTAAGTCTGGGGGAGTTCATAAAATCGTTATTTTACCTATCTTAGATATGCTTTTAAGATGATTAACAAGTGTTTTGATGTTACTTAAGTGTTGTTATGCCACATTTTGAGTATTTCTAGTTTCAAGGAGTCATTACAGGTTTTTACCCAAAAAGGATAAAAAAAGGGAGCAAAACACGTTGTCTATAGTTTCCAGACTTCAGATTTAAGGCTATCTTTGGAGACCTACCCATGAACCATTTTCAACATATAATATGTCATTGGAAAGCTAGAAGAGTCATATTTCACTTCCAATTATAATCATTCAAATCCATCCAGCCAATCAGAAGTTATGATGCAAACATTGAAGACATGTCATGCAGAGAAACCCGGAAACTGGTGTTGGCGCGGATAGAAGCACAGAGGAGCGCCAGTTGGGCATTCTGGCGCGGCCAGAGGCCCCGTAGCAGTGCTAGAACACTTCCTGAAGGCCCGTTGATCCAAAATGACGACACCTCACTTATTCTAACTCTAAACCAACTTATGACGACTCAAACTCTATAAATACCCAACTTAAACCCTATAAGAGGGTGTGGACGAACAAACCAACAACCCTAGACAGCCATCTCGTGGAGAAGACACAGAGCCATCTCACAAAGACTCTATAGAAATTCCATTACTTTTCATCATCGTTGATTGCTTAGCTTTGTTTTCAACATCATTGGGGAGAAGATCTCTTCTGTAACTCTTAGAGAAGTACCTCTGAACCCTCTTGCTTATTGAATTCGTCCATTATGAATACTCTTTCACCATCTATGATTTTGGTTGCATTGATCATGTCTGAGTAGTCTTTTAGTTTGGTTTAGAGGGGGTCACTTGAAGGGTATCCATGGTTTAACTTGTGTAGGTTGTTAGATTCGATTTTCTCTCTATCTTATGATTAGGGTTCTTCTACTTAGATCTTCTCTTAATGCTTATTGCTTTGATGCCCTCTTGCAACTGAACTAAGGAGAAGGGTCCCAACGATGGTCTGCATCATCCTCTCTCGAACTAACTAGCTAAAGCAGTCAGTCTCATGGCCGACCGAAAGTTGTGTGCTACGAGGTTACTATGAACTAAGACCATCTATGTCTAATGCATGAATAGACTTCATCATGGTTGTTGCGACAGCCGATCCATGAAGGAGAATATACCTAGGTAGCTAGCAATACAGAAGTAGACTAGTTTATGGATACATGTTGTGCGAGTTCATGAATCCTAGTAGAGAAGAATGCTTGATAATTGTTGAACCCTTAGAGAACCATAGTCCCTGGATAGTCCCCCATGCACCCAACGCTTGCTTTCATTGATTTACTTACTTGCTATTTACGTTACCATTGCTCACAAAACCCACAAACTCATATTCGTCATATTCTCGCTTTACTCTTATTAAACTCGTCATAACAACATCACTCTATGTGGGATTGATCCTTAAGTACTACACGCGGCCGGGTTGTGCACTTGCAGCCTTACTGTTGTGTCCTATTTAGGTCAAACCTGACACACATCAAGTTTTTAGGGCCGTTGCCGGGGAGTGATTGTTGCTCACGAGTCTAAGACTAGAGCCTAGTCTAGGACACTTGCTTTTTAATTTTTAGTTTTATTTTTACATTTTTCAGGAGAACTTGAAGATGAACTTTGACGTTATCCAAAGAAAAGGCCCTCTCAAGCGCATTATCGTAGGAGATGGCGCTCCATGATGCATTGGAACAAGGACTCTTTCAACCAATATTTCACTCTATACACGACTCTCATTTCTGTCACCAATGACCAGCATATGCACCTCCTAGGCATCCTCATTGCCAGCCAAGTCACCTCCGTGAAGACTTGTTTGTGAGAACTGATTGCTCACACACTCCTAAAGCCAAAAACTCGGCGTTTTGCTATGCTATTGATCAAGACTTTGATCATGACGAGAGGGTTGGACTTTACACAAACGAAGACTGTACGTTTGATGCTCATGTGGCTCATGTGCCACAAAATTATCATCTAGTGGAGAAGCTCGAGAAAGCTTTGCAGCAGCTCATGGAAGCAAAAGAAAAAAAACCACAATTTATTTTTATGATAAACTTGACAAAATGGAGATAAAACTTGGTGATAAGTTTGAATGTATCAATGAGCAAGCTCTAAAGATAGAAGAGAAGGTACAACAAATCAATCTTGACTTGTAACAGCAAAAAGAATACATACAAGATCACAACATAAGTATCATTAACATGGGTCCTTCTATTGATGCTATTAAAATTCGTCTTGAATGGAAGATTGAATCTCTACAAAACAAATTCGCTGATCCGACTAAGTACAGTGAGTGGGAGGACGACCAAGCCTACCTAGCCTTTGAAGAAGAAGAAAGGATAGCTTACTTAGGAGAAGAAGCCAATGAGAATCGATTTCAAGAAGGAGAAAATTGATTCATGGAAGAAGAAGATGCTGAAACTGTTTATTCTCAAGAAGAATGCAATGCAATCTACGAAGCTTTCTCTAACAAGATCTTTCATGAAGATACTACTCTTAGACAGCAAAAACCTGAAGAAAGTACTTTGGAGCAGGGCACTCTACACCCACTGGCTCATTCATCACCAACACTTGGTGAAAACATCGATTGGAAACCGGCACCAATGACGTGTTGTGTTTTTGGCGCATTCTAACAATTGTTTTCAAGTCTTTTTCGAGTCTTTTAGTTTTATTTTGAGTCATAACAGGTCTGAAGATGGCTAAGGATGAAGATTGGAGCTTATGGAGGAAACTTAGCTGAAATTGAAGAAAAGCCAGAATTTAGGAGCTGAGCACCCGCTTAGCCCCTGAGCGCCCGCTCACGACGAGCTGGCGTGACCAAAAACGGAAAAGCCCTAACTTTCCTAATTTTTTGGAAAAGAAGTTCCAAATCATTCAGCCGCCTCCTGACCTAGATCTATCATTCATTCTATTATTTTTCTTCTACGCTTTTGCTAAGAACAGATTTTAGAGAGCTTTTTGCTACTTGTAAGATTTGGGGAGAAGAGATCTCTTCATCACTTTGAGAAGAACTCTAAACCCTCTTTGTTTTTATCAATTTATTCCATGGATATTTCATCTTCTTTTGCTGCGTTTTTCTCCTCTATGTCTGAGTAGTTCATAAGTTAGGTTAAGGGTTTTCAAAAGGGATTCAATGATTCAATGAACTGAACATAGATAGGATTTATTTTTTGATGGTCTTCGCCTATAATTGATCGTATTACCTAGACTAACCTGATCACTTAGTCTCTGTTTTTAGGTTAAATCTACTCATCAAAAGTGTAATAGGTTGCTAGAACAAACATAGGTGGGCGATTCGTCCTTAGCCAACGACAGTTGATGCTAAGGTAAATCGTGAACATATTGAACCCGTTCATTAATGCTTGTCTGCGATTTTAGGTTCAAACAACAGTTTAGGATGCTAGGTTGCTAGATAAAGTTGTTGATGCCACGATAGTGGGTCAGTCTTATTTTTATGTTTGAGTTCTAAACTTGTGATGAATCATTTCCTGAATAATTGTTCGGTTCTTGATGATTTGATCCCTGCGAAATTGCCCTTGACCTAGCGTTTTTCTCTTATTGTCTTTAAACCGTTTTTATTTGATTTGCTTGTTATTTACGAAACCACAACCCCATTGAATTGCTTAGCTAATATTTTGTCTCACGGAATTAGAGCGTATTGCTGGTCCTCAGGATCGAATTTTCATTACTACTGCGTGTTTATTTGCGTTAAAATAAACCTTTTACCACGCAAAAACCTTACATCAATTTGGCGCCATTGCGACGGGGACCAATAAAATACCTCTAATTTTTGGACTGAATTGTAGTCTCAGCTACTGACTTGTTCTATTTCTTTTTCTACATTTTTTTCAGGTGTATGACCACAAGAACTACAAGAAGTAAAAGTTCTGGACGTCTACTCACCTTAAGCAACGAAGAGCTACAAAATTTAGAACTAGCAAACCGAAAACAAAGGCCTAATACCGTCACTATGGGCGACCAAGGCAATGAAGATTTGGCTGCTGAACTCCAAAGGCTGCAACAACAGATGGCACAGATGCAACAGCAGCAACAGCACCAGCGACAACAAGAATAGCAACGAGAACAACAACGTGCAATCAGAGATATGGATAATCCACACGTCTTCTACATGATGAGAGCCGCAATTGTTCCTCCTGCTGTTGAGAGGTAAGACTTTGAGATCAAGCTTCAGATGATATCGCTTGTGAAGCAGCATTTATTCCATGGGCTTCCAGCAGAAATTCCGATGGATCACATCGAGAATTTCGAGGAAATCTGCTCTACCACCAGGTCTAATGGAGTGAGTCCAGATTTTCTGAAGTGCAAGCTATTTCCATTCTCCCTTGCGGACAAAGCATCACGTTGGCTGAAGTCCCTACCTCCTGGTTTTATCACGAATTAGACTCAGTGCAGATCAGCTTTTCTGGATCATTTCTACGCCAAGACGAAAACTGCTACATTGAGGAATAAAATCTCATCGTTCCAGCAACATTCCAGAGAGCCTTTCTGTGAGGCATGGGAGCGATTTAAGGAGTACCGATGTGAGTGCCCTCACCACGGTTTCACGGATGAGAATTTGCTGTGAATTTTCTATGATGGTGTGGACTGGGATTATCAAAACGCGTTGAATGCTGCAAGCAATGGTGACTTCATGACCAAGACCAGAGAAGGAGCTTATGAGTTGATAGAGAATTTGGCTGTAAGTTCCAGCAGCAAGTCTCAGGAGTATGACAGAAGCAAGAAAACTGGCGGCATGGATAATCAAAAAATTGATGAGCTAACGGCTAAGGTTAACCTCTTGCTGAAGGGAAACCAACAGACAGTCCATTTTGTTGATGAGAATGGAGAACCTCTTTCTCAAGAGATTGGTGAAGAAGAGGATGACGATTAGCAAGAAGTCAGCTATGTGAATGGACAAGGATTTGTGCAGAACCGTGGCTTCAACCAGAACTATAGGAATCATCCGAATCTGTCCTATAGAAGCACAAATGTCGAAAACCCCAAGGACCAAGTGTATATGAAGCAATCTGGAAATCAGAACCAACAACCTTTGAATCTGAGTTTTCAGAAAAAATTCTCTCAAGGCTTTCAGGGGAAGCAATTTGCACCTTATCAAGCTCAGAACCGATTCCAAGGAGGAAATCAACAAGGACAGCAATTCACGAATTTTCAAGCTTCTGCAAATTCTGGAAATAACTCTCAAGATGAGCTGAAGAATATGATGCAACAGCTCATGATCAGCCACCAGAAGTCGGCCATAAGCTCATGATCAGCCAGCAGAATTTGGCCAATGAGATCAACCTGAAGGTTGACAACATGTATTCGGATTTAAACAGCAAGTACAAAACTACGGAGCGACCACTCCTGACGAAACTCAGACAGAGGACCCGCTCCAACTGGAGCACCCGCTCAGACCTACGGAGCGACCACTCCTGACGAAACTCAGACAGAGGACAAATTTAACCCAAAAACTGATGAACCCTGACCTGATAAACCTGCAGAAAGGGCACGTTTTTGCGTCTATACCCCTCTGGTTCCTTACCCAGTACCTCCAAGGAAGTCTCAAAAAGATTTAGAAGAAGCAAAGTTCAAGGAAATGCTACAAGACTTGAGTATCAGACTTCCATTGGTAGATGCAATTCAGATGATTCTGGCTATGAAGAAGTATGTAAAAGGGCTGATTGTTGGGAAGGTTTCCACTGAGAAGAATGTGATGATGGTCTAAAAAAACTGTAACGTTGTACTAAAAAACAATATTGCAAAGAAGCTTGAGGACCCAGGGAAAAACAATATCTTCTCGGTGCAAAAAGGAGCATAAACTTTTGCTGGGTCGCTATGTGATCTAGGTTCAAGTGTGAACCTAATGCCATACTCTGTTGCAAAGAGGTTAAGATTCAACAAATTCAAGCCGACCAAAATCTCTTTGGTTTTCGCCGACAGTTCCGTGAAGTTTTCAGTTGGTATTCTAGAGGATATACATGTCAGAATCGGTAATACCTTCATCCCAACCGATTTTGTGGTTCTAGAACTCAATGAAGAACCACCAGATCCTCTGATTTTGGGGCGGCCATTCCTACGCAAAGCTAGTGCGATTATTGACGTGAAGAGTGGCAGAATTGATCTCCATCTAGGAGATATCACTATGAAGTTCATGATAAACAGGATGTTCAAGAAACCCATGCTGGATGGGCAGACTTTTACTGTAAAAAACCGCCATGGAAATCTCCGAGGAGATTCTAGCGGATGATCCTTTAGAAATAGTGTTGACTCAAGCCGAAGGAGAACATGGTTTTCTGAGCGAGGATACAACTGGTTTTGCCAAGATGTTGGATTCAAGTCAGCAAGTGGAGAAGATGGTAGCGTACATGAACCTGGAAGTGGAGGAAAAATTTATTTCAGGAGCATCTGGTGAAGCGACTACTCTGAAGGGAGCACCCGCTCTGAAGGGAGCACCCGCTTTGAGAAATCTAGCCGACGATCCCTGGAGCGAGCTAAAAGCTCCGAAACTCGAACTCAAAACCCTTCCTGCTGGGCTAAGTTACGCGTTTCTGGGTCGTAACTCCACCTATCCTTTGATTGTGAACTCTGATTTGAACAATGTTGAAGTTGCCTTGCTTTTGTGTGAATTGAGAAATATAGAAAGGCTATAGGCTACTCGTTAGATGATATCACTGGAATTTCTCCTGATCTTTGCATGCATAAAATACATCTAGAGGATGAATCAATGACTTCTGTCGAACATCAGAGGAGGTTAAACCCGAATCTAAAAGATGTTGTCAAGAAAGAGATAATGAAACTTCTAGAGGCTGG
>VBRH01001490.1:1575-15018 GCA_014578085.1 Cardamine resedifolia
GACTTGATCTTAGAGTATAAATAGGAGTCAAGGTCTGAGTTTTGAGGTTAGCCGTTTAGAGAAAAGAAAAAGTAGGGTTCTAGCTTTTTCTTATTTGAGAGAGTAGTGTATTACTCTATTGCGGGGTTAGAAATCGTAGGTCTTAGATTAAGAAAGATAGTTCTTAAGTCTCTGTAAAACCATCAAGAGTGTGTAATCATCTTGAGAGATTTCTAATAAAGATTGAAACAGAGTGTTTCGTGCTGAAACAAATATTCTCGTGTTCCAACAACTATTTCGTGTTATAGAGGTTATAGGTTTTTTCATTATTTGCACAAGACTTAATTGAGAAGGGATAATCCAGCACGAGACAACAAGAAAGATTTAGGGTTTGAGAAGCGTCTAATCAATGAGAGTAGGCCTGGGAGTTTGGTTAACCGAAACCGAACCGAACCAATTTTTTCGGTTATCGGTTTATTCGGTTATCAGACAATACCACCGAAACTAACCAAATAAATAATCGGTTCGGTTTTTTCGGTTATCAGTTTATTCGGTTTTTGAGTTTCAAAACCGAAATTAACCGAAGTTTTGTTTTTTTTTTAAAATCCGGTTTTCCACTTATTTTTTGGATAATTTCGGTTTTTTCGGTTAAATTCGGGTAATTTCGGTTTTTTCGGTTCTGTTCGGTTATTGACAAAAATGGTTAAAATTTGACAAAACCGGTAAAATAGTGGTATAATCCGATTATTCAAAAAAAATTAAAAAATTTGGTTAACCGAGAACCGAACTGAACCGAAATTCTCTGTTAACCAAATCGATTTGAAGATGTTGCCGAATAAACCAAACTCCTTAACGAATCGGTTAACCGAACCAAATTTTTCAGTTATTTTTGGTTCGGTAAAATCGGTTCGGTTTTTTTTTCCAGCTCTAAATGAGAGTATCAAGCAAGTGCTAAAGATTTTTTCATTAATTAGTTTTTTTTTTAAACCAAGACACTTGCTTGATAACACACTTCTCAACCCCAAATATGAGCATGCAATATGACCGAGATAAGCTATGAAAATCGAGAAGACTGAATGAAAAATACAAGCCTAGGAAACAAACAGAAGACAATAAATATGTATGGTGTGGAAGTCAAATTCTTCTTTCTTTCTTTTCTGATATATAGGAAAAAAAAAAACACTTAAGGAATCAAAAATCTGACTGTGAAAGTAAAATCATTCTTTTCTTTGTTTTTCATTTTTCTTTTAAATATACAGAAAATAAAACAAACACTTCAGGAAACAAAAATCTGACTGAAAAATAAGAAACAAATATTTGGAACCTATCCTATACATAACAAATGAAGGAATTGTGAGTTGGTTGACATTTTGTTATTGGAAACCATATAAAATTGAAGAAATTAGATATAGTCATATAGATAATATTTTTTTGTTCTATTTGTCCATTTACACATTTTTCAATATTGGTCACCTATATTTTTATTTATAATATTTCAAATTAACCTTATAGTACACACTTGAATATGTGGTTTTAAAAAGAGATTAAAGTAATAATTAAGTGAAATAGATCAATTCCCCATTATTTAGTTGGAAGAACATTGTTTCAGCAAAATATCTGTTATTACAAGGAAGTCACCTTCAGTTGGGATCATGATTTAATATCTTGGTCTCCGAGGATCCATTGATATTTACACCCACATTTAAAGATAAACCACTTAATTAACCCGAGGAAACTAAAATGACATCTTCTGATACTTCATAAATTTATGGACCCGTTGGATGTTCAACTTACTCGTAGTCTTGAAATTAGCCATACTGTTAAATAAGATAAGTTACATTCGACATTTCACAAAATCTGGGAGATATAAAGTTAAATCAACATATTTGGCTTTGTCAGTCGCATGATTCATCCATTCGGGACAACAATGGTTGGGGTCCAAAATTTAATGCACTTAAGGTACAAGTTTGGAAAGTTCATTGCCCAGCAAAACGAAAACACTTTATATTGACTTTATATTGCAAGTGATCACATGTTGTTTGGAACCAGTTAATTAACCAAAAAAATCTTTGAAGGGATCCAACGGACATTATCAGTCATGCCTTAAGTGAATTTTTGATTTGGAAGGAAGCTCAAATTATACCCTCTTAGTCAAGGGAACCAATAAGAAACTTTTCAAGGGCATCATCTTTAAAATGCTAAGTTGGCGGATCTTGGAAAAATACAGACCCTACTTCTTTTCTCCATGAGAATGATATAACAACTTTTCTTGGCGTTAGATTTCAAAGAAGAAGTTTATCCCTTTTTTTTAGATCTAAAACTTAACAATTTATCAATTTCTTCTTTAGTTTCTTGTTAATTGATCATTAGTGGGTTGTAGTGTATAATTTTTCTTAAAAAGATTTAGTGGGCTACGCTAAGGCCCATATATTTATTAGATGAGAAGGGATACTGGTTTTCTCTGTAAATTATGTAACTTTCTATGGTTTTTGAGACATTTGCCTACTTTGTGATTTAAAAATAATTGTAAAACAAATAAAAAACATAAGAGGGATATTTCGAATGAATTGTTTTTAGAGAGGGGCATAAGAGAAAATAGTCCGGGCAGGCATCGCTTTAATTTAGGGTTTCAGTACTCCTTTCGTTTAGCATGAATTCAATTTGCTTCATTCTTACAAAGTAGAGCAAAAAAATCTGAGCTTTTTAAGGTCAAGCCCTTATCAAAAACTGTTTTTGCAATATCTACAATTTATCTCCTTTCTTAGGTTTCTTGACCAAGATAGTGCCAACTTATGCTCTTTAGAACTTAAACATTGATGTTGTTTTTGTTATGTCCAGGTGACTGGACTCAGCATTGATAGAGCTCCTAACTACACAGATGGGTTCAGTGAAGAGAAAATCGTTGGAGGAATCTTCTGATTCTGCTCCGCCGCAGAAGATTCAGAGAGAAGAGGAGTCCATGCAGATTATTAATGAAGAGCTAGTTGGTTGCGTTCACGATGTTTCCTTCCCTGAAAATTATGTTCCTCTTGCTTCCTCTGCTCAAGGAGATAGCAAACCACCGGCTAAAGAATTCCCCTTTACCCTTGATTCCTTCCAGTCTGAAGCTATCAAGTGTCTTGATAATGGCGAATCAGTTATGGTAAGCTAAAATCGATTTCAAAGCTGTAAACTTTCAGGTCATTATGTTAAAACTTTTTTAGAGATAGATCATACTTGATTTTGGTCAATGAATTTGTAATCTGTGTAACTGAATTGGTTAATCAATTTTACTTCTTTGGTTTCTGTCATTCGATTGTTTAAAGCTGTGAAATTTACAATGATTTTCTATCTTAGAATGATCTTTTTTAGTTTTAGTGTAGTTGAATTGATGGTAGAAGAAAAAAATTTGAAGTGTATGGTTCCATGTTTAGGTTTCAGCTCATACATCTGCTGGTAAAACAGTTGTGGCATCCTATGCTATTGCCATGTCTTTGAGGGAAAACCAGAGGGTTATTTACACCTCACCAATAAAGGCACTCAGTAATCAGAAATACAGAGATTTTAAAGAAGAGTTTTCAGATGTTGGTTTGATGACTGGGGATGTGACTATTGATCCTAATGCCTCTTGCCTGGTATTTTATCTCTGACCACTTTTAAATGCTATCTCAGAAATTGTTTTGTTTGCTATTTGTTCTTAGTTTTTTGTTCTTTGATTTAGGTCATGACCACAGAGATCTTGCGTAGCATGCAGTATAAAGGGTCAGAGATTATGCGGGAGGTTGCCTGGATTATTTTTGATGAGGTGCATTACATGCGTGATAGCGAAAGAGGTGTGGTTTGGGAAGAAAGTATTGTAATGGCTCCGAAGAATTCTCGTTTTGTGTTTCTGTCGGCAACTGTGCCCAATGCCAAGGAATTTGCAGATTGGGTTGCAAAGGTAATTCACTATTGACTTCTAGCTCTTTTGTGGAAACGAATTAGTACAAGTATATTCTGTTTATCCAGTCTCATATCAACTTTTGATTATGACTTCAGAACGTTTTATCTTTTATATATTTTGGAGGAAATAAAAACATGTCTTAGCATAATGCAATGTAACTTTCATTTCCTTGGTGTTTCTTTGAGTCACATAATAACTCAGCCTGTTCAAATATCGGAAATATTATATGGTTTGGTTGCTCTGATGATGTGATTTTAAAATTGGTACTGTAGGTTCACCAACAACCATGCCACATTGTTTACACTGATTATCGGCCAACTCCACTTCAGCACTATGTCTTTCCTGCTGGAGGTAATGGGCTTTACTTGGTTGTGGACGAAAAGGCTAAATTTCATGAGGATAGCTTCCAAAAATCTCTTAACGCACTGGTTCCTACTAATGAGGGTGACAAGAAAAGAGACAATGGAAAGTTTCAAACGGGATTAGTGGTTGGAAAAATTGGTGAAGAAAGTGATATTTTCAAATTGGTGAAAATGATAATTCAGCGGCAGTATGATCCCGTGATTTTGTTCAGTTTCAGCAAAAAGGAATGTGAGGCACTTGCTATGCAGGTTAGTTTCCTCTTCTTTTTGTCTGGTGCAGGTGAATTTATCATACATTCACCTTGCAGGGACTCTGAATTTATCATACTTCTTTTTGTCTTGCTTTTTTTTGTGTATATTAAAACCTGAAATTTATTGTCTGCATTTTGTGGCTCATAGTATTTAATACGTTAGTGTAATTCATGTCCGTTTGTTCAACAGATGTCTAAGATGGATTTAAACACCGATGATGAGAAAGATGCCGTAGAAACAATCTTTACTAGTGCAATCGATATGCTTTCAGATGATGATAAGAAGCTACCTCAGGCAAGTATTGATTAAAGCTCTTTCTAATGCCGGAGAGTATGTATAATGCGCCTTTACCTATATATTTTATGAATACTATCCTCCTCCATAACTTCTTTCTAGCATTCCTGAGAGTTATGTTTTAATGATGTGAGGTTATCTATGGGCTAAAATGATCCTATGCATACCTCTGTAGGCATTCTCTAGTATCATTGGCTTAACTAGTGGTTGGTTTCCCACCAACCTCTGTCTGTAGGCTATTGCTAGTACTATCGGCTTAACTAGTGGTGGCACCAACCTCACCTCAAATTTTACATTTTGCTTGCCTTGTAGCCATCCTCCTGCACAAAAGTTGAGCTTTCCCACAATTTATGCTTGTCATGAACATGTAATATCTTATATGCTTTACTCCTGATGTTCCATCAAGGGTCACTTTGGTCCTTTTTTGGTTGATCTAGTTTCAGATGCGAGTTTGCTTGTTGATATATTTTTTCTGCGGGAAAATTGACATGGTTCCTGGTTTCATGTACTGCAGGTGTCAAATATATTACCCATCTTAAAACGTGGTATAGGCGTTCATCATTCGGGTCTGCTTCCAATTTTGAAAGAAGTAATTGAAATATTATTTCAAGAAGGTCTTATTAAGGTATGTGAATCCGTACAGCTATAATTTCCATATTGTCAATTCTTGCTACCTTTTAGATCTGGTTGGTATGTGATTTTGAGATGTTTTCCTTTAGTCTCTTTGGCTTGCATCCTTGATTTAAGTTTCTCTACTTTTGGATTTTGTCTACTCTTTCTCACTTTGTCATTGCCACTTAAGTTTGAAGTGTTTTTTTTAGTGTTTGTTTGCAACAGAGACATTTAGTATTGGATTGAACATGCCGGCAAAGACGGTTGTGTTTACAAATGTACGTAAGTTTGATGGAGACAAGTTCCGGTGGCTATCAAGTGGAGAATACATACAGATGAGTGGTCGTGCTGGACGTCGAGGTATTGACAAACGAGGTATCTGTATCCTCATGGTTGATGAGAAGATGGAACCCGCTGTTGCCAAATCAATGCTCAAAGGAAGTGCTGATTCTTTGAACAGGTACAATTGTTATGTATAGAATATATTAAATCCTGTGTAGAAAATTATCAAACCTGGTTGTTAGTTGTGCTTTAACACCTTTAGACTTCTTGACAGATTTATTGACCTATATTGTTTTGTTTCCTTCATCTATCAGTGCCTTTCATCTGAGCTATAACATGCTTCTAAATCAGTTGCGGTGTGAAGAAGGTGATCCTGAGAATCTTCTCCGCAATTCTTTCTTTCAGTTTCAAGCTGACCGTGCTATACCTGATCTCGAGGTGCAATTGCAAAATGTGTAAATGTTATAATTTTTAATTATATAATGTTCATTTTATGTAAATGATTCTGAGTGCGGCCTGGTCTTTGCAGAAGCAAATAAAATCCCTGGAAGAAGAGAGAGACTCTATGGTGATTGAAGAAGAAGAAAGCTTGAAAAATTATTATAACCTGATTTTGCAATATAAGAGTCTGAAGAACGATATACGTGAAATTGTGTTCTCTCCAAAGTACTGCTTACCTTTTTTGCTGCCAAACAGAGCTGTTTGTCTTGACTGTACAAATGACGATGAAGAGCCACAATCATTCAGCATTGAAGACCAGGATACTTGGGGAGTGATAATGAAATTTAGCAAAGTCAAAAGCTTATCTGAAGGTTATAACTCTAAAAAACTTTTATTTATTTAAATGTTATTAATCCCTTTAAACAGTGATGATTCCATCTTGACATGAAAAATTCATCCAGATGATGATAATAAAAGACCAGAGGATGCCAACTACACCGTAGATGTATTGACTAGATGTATGGTTAGTAAAGATGGCGTTGGCAAAAAGAAAGTTAAGGCTGTGCCATTTAAGGCACGTGGTGAGCCTGTTGTGGTCTCCGTTCCTTTATCGCAGGTAACATGTCTGCTCCATTTGTTTTTTCTTTTCACGTCTTCATAGTCATGTATAATGTTATACACATTCTTAAGCGGCTTATCGTCCTTGGATCCTGTTCTTGGTGATCTTATTGTTTACTTTATTATCATGGACAGATTAAGAGTTTAAGCAGTGCAATCATGAATATACCAAAAGATCTTGTACCATTGGAAGCTCGAGAGAATGCTCTGAAAAAGGTTTCCGAGTTACTCTCTAGACATCCCGATGGAATACCCCTAGATCCTGAAGCTGATATGAAGGTATATTGTTTTTCCTCAGCATTTTTCTGCTTCCTCTTTCATTTGTTACAAGAGATGAATCCAACTTTTACCTCATTAGATTCGGAGCAGCTCTTACAAAAAAACAGTTCGTCGGCTAGAGGCTCTGGAAAACCTATTTGAAAAACACAAAATTGCAAAGTCTCCCCTCATAACACAGAAGCTGAAAGTTCTACACATGAAGGAAGAACTAACAGCCAAGATCAAATCACTTAAGAAAACTGTCCGATCCTCAACAGCATTGGCGTTTAAAGATGAACTCAAGGCCAGAAAGCGTGTTTTACGAAGGCTAGGGTAAATATTTGTTAAATTTATTACACTTTCGAAATATTCTTGTGAAACCAACTCAATCTTATACGTCAGCTACATCAATTTCCTCTGTCCTCTTTCATTCACCGTTATTTGTTCCGTTGATACCTCTATAAACTTCCTTTTTATTTTATATTATTTAAATGCAGATACATCACAAGTGATAATGTCGTGGAGTTGAAGGGGAAGGTTGCTTGTGAAATCAGTAGTGCAGAAGAATTGACATTAACGGAGCTAATGTTCAGTGGTGCTTTCAAGGAAGCAAAGGTGGAGGAGTTGGTTTCTCTTCTCTCTTGCTTTGTGTGGCGAGAGAGACTCCCTGACGCAGCTAAACCCAGAGAAGAACTCGACTTGCTCTTCATACAGTTACAAGACACAGCCAGGCGTGTCGCTGAACTTCAGCTTGACTGCAAGGTATTTACTAACACCTTCTTTTTCTCTGCTCATCCAAGAAAACCTGACCACTTGAAGAAGACTTGGTCCATAACTTTCTGTCTTTTGTCACAATGTGACAGGTCGCAATTGATGTGGAGAGTTTTGTGCAATCATTCAGACCAGATATAATGGAGGCGGTCTATGCTTGGGCAAAAGGGTCGAAGTTTTATGAGGTCATGGAGATTGCTCGTGTATTCGAAGGGAGCTTGATCAGAGCAATAAGGAGAATGGAGGAAGTTCTGCAACAGCTCATAGTAGCTGCAAAATCTATAGGAGAAACACAGCTTGAAGCTAAACTAGAAGAAGCTGTTTCCAAGATCAAGAGAGACATTGTATTTGCAGCATCGCTCTACTTGTGATGTTATTGCTTACTTCATCCTGGCAACAAGATTGAAAAAAAAAGTTTTGTTTGTACTTTACTCTCATTCAATTTTGAATTTTCTCAAGGTTTTATAATGTGTACTAAGCAGAGGAAATTTAATTTCATAAATTTATTTTTGACCATGACCATAGTTTGATGTAGAACAAGACTTCAATCTAAATTTCCACATTTTTCCTTACAAAAACTACATAACTCCTCAAAACAATTACATCTAAGTGAATTCATAAGACCTGAAGACATAAAACTTCAATGCTATACACAGACATCTCATTAAAGCATAGCTGTGATATATATTCATCTTGATCCAGCCATAGATGATGACCTGCCCTCTGTGTTCCCGTTTTCCTCTGCATCAGTTTTGGTCTGCCTCCTGACTGTGAGTTTGTTCTTGGGTGAAAGTTTCTTCACTTCTTCAGGTGTGTAGATGAATATCTTTCTCACCATTCCACAGAACTCACTGCATCACAAAAACATAAAAAGAGAGGACACATTACAGTAAATAATACTCTACACTTGTAAACAATGCTGTGTTTCTTTCACACATGCACAGCTCTCTTGAGATTAAAACAAAAACTTGAATTTTAGACCGCAAATGCACTTACTTCCATGGATCATCACCAACCATCATCATGTCATCTTCATCGTCGGTGTAAACAACTTGCCATTTTTTGGTAGATTCTAAGAGTTCGCCCTCGATGTCAAACATCTCTTCCAGCTTCTTGAACAGATCTTCGTAGCAATCTGACCTTGTCAAATCAACAGCTCTACCTACTGCACTCCCTTGCATGTGTACCTAAATCAAATTGCCAAAAACGTTCTCCTTTTAGTCCAAAGCAAGACAAAGTCACGGTCAAGATTCGGACAATTTAAGACCAATATGGAAGTTGTGACCCAAAAAAACATTTTATTTTGATAAGAGCGAACGATCCAAGAGGCTAATAATTACCTTTGTGCAGCTACGTATCTGTCTACTTTGTGATTCTTGAGGAGACCTCAGAGAGGATTTCTCAGGATCACCACTCCCCGAAGGAATATCAGATTGGTTAATATTTAATGGCTCAGATTGCTGGCTGGAGTCAAATTCATTAGATGGGACAGGTTGATCTACAGAAACAGCACCGGACACAGAGGCAGCAGAGAAACACTCATCCACATTAGCATTTTCAACTAGCTCAAACCCAAAAAGCCTGCAGACATTTCCATTAGTTTGCTTCTTTTCAGTAGATTCGTTGTTAAACGCTGAAGCAAAGGATTCAGCCGCACTATCTACGTGGCTGGGCCAAAAAGCTGATCCAATGGATGCTCCACCAAATGGTTTGTTCCCACCATGACCCAAATTAGCAGCCTTGGCAGGAGGAGGGAATAATGGCACCAAGGAAGAAGTGTCTGCCGGGGATTTCCACACACCATCTGGAGTAACTGAAGAGAGCACCAATTAAAAGAGCTGGAGCTACCACAAGGAAGAACAGTACAAAAGAGAAAAGAACAAAGAATACCAGGAGCAGATGGACTGGTGGTTGGTGAAGGCAAACCAGGAGGTCTCGGTCGTTTGTTCCTCTGTGGAGGCTGAGGTTGTGAAGAAGGGGTACTATTTGCAACTAGGGGCTCAAGTTCCCATGGTGAAACTCTTTCAGGACGAAACACAGATGAGGGATCGTCCCATTGAACCTGAAGCATTATCAGATTGCCGACAAGCATATTAAGATGCATCACTCTAATTCATTCAGCTAAAGATATACAAACCCACAACTTGCTCCACTGCAAAGTATAACAGTAGAATATTCTAACCTTTAGCGATCTCCATTCAGAATCATGCCAGACCGAAGACTTGTTCTCCTGAACGCCAACTATTGTGCCACTGAACCTGGCATTGTTAAAACACAAATGAAAAATAAAACTAGAAGTTATATTGCATTCAGCTTTATAAGCAAAAAGAAAACTAGTTAGATCTGATACCTTTTCTCTGGAGCTTCTTCACCCTCAAATCTCATCTTGAAACGCATACCTACAGACAGCTTCTGGTTCTTAGCTTCGAGATACCTATTGACGCTCACAATAAACTCTGACCTACTTGTCCTGACAATAGAATATATGTCAGCCTGGATTCGCAGCCAAATGATTATTATAAAGCATATGCAGGAAACAGTGACTCAAAGGCGTAAGATGCATATTTGCAAAAAACATGGCTGGTGTCTGTTCCAGACCGGCTAGATACATCTAACATAGCAAAATTTCAAGATTTCTAAATTAAGCTGACAGTCCGATGCAGCAACTGATGTGTCTTGGACCATTTGATGGCATTTTAGTGTTTTTAGGATTTTTTTTCTCAGTCAATGACTCAATTGAACTAAAGTAAGAAAAGCAAGACCTTGGCTTGTAGAAGACAGAAAAGATTGTTCTTGTTGTAATGGCATGAGCTGCAGTCGCAAGAACCCCAATGTGCATGCTATGACTTGAAATGACAGAGGGCGGGACGTTAGTCTGTTGTCTCATGTGCCGCCTAACACCAACTCGGAGCTCTTCATTCTCACCCCTGACAGATAATACAATGTCACATGCTCAGCCGGTTAAAGGCAAAATTAATATCAAGACAAAATGAAAGAACGAGGAACTTGCCTTAAGAATATGAAAGCATCTCCAGCCACTAATTTCTTCGAGCTAACAAAAACACTCCATCCAGTTGTTAGCAAATGGCGCCTTGGTTGGCCTGTAATCAAAACATCAGGATATTTTAATAAGTGTGAAACAATAACATTAATGCAAAATTAATGTAAAGCTTCAAAGGTTCCCCAGTAGCAGTAGCACTGGGGTAAAGGAACCGTAATTTAAAGACCATCTCATAATAAGATAGCAAGTGTATTAACCTCTGAAAATATGCCTAAAATGCCATTCGCTATTGTGCAAATCAGTTGCAACCAATTCTTGCCATGGTGGTTGTTGGGACATATCCTAGAGAAGAGAAGAAAGCAAAGTATTAAAAAAAGAAATTAGCTGGAATTGTTTCCAAAAAGTAACAAGAACACCAGAAGCAAGTCTGACCAAGGGTGGAAGACAATCATCTGCATGTCTGCGTAGCACAGAGAATCCACCATGTGTGCTTGTGTCCGAAGCAGTTAGTGTCTTGCAAAATGAATGTACTATGCATTTTTCAGGTTCTTGAACAGGGGCATCTGGGCTGATGGGTTCACTTTGCTGTTGAGCAAACACAAAAGTTCAACCAAAATCAAGAACAGGACAAAAATACAAACCTGTATTTTATAAACACCAAACCATCAAAATTTGCTTATAATAAACTTACATCCTGTTCTGGCAATAAGGTTATTTGCGCATAAACTTCGTCAGTATCGGGTTCTGCCTGAGCTTGCAAAGTGAAGCACAACAAAGCTTAATATTATTAATACAACACATTTCATGAAGAAGAAGTACAGAAATTCTATCATATATCAGGGAATTCAGCGTACCCTCCGCTGGATATTGATCACTTTACAGAGAATCTTAGATGGAAGATTGAAGGAAGGCATCTGTTGCTCCAAACCTTGGTGCATTGATGCCTCGAGCTGCATAGGCATAGGCAATGATCAATTAAATACATAAATCTGATAATCACTACATTTCATCTCTTCTATACAACAAACATGTATTGTGATTTTACTTTAAGCTAGAAAGCATCAACAATGCAATTTGAAGTGTCAATATGACATACAGAGTAAGAATGGTCTAATGATCAATTTATCATAACCGGCTTTAGCAGATGACCATGATATGGTACAATGTACATCACAATGGCAAGTGATTAAAACCAATAACCAGAATACCTGCTCCATGTGACCTTCAGGGAAATAATAAACTCGTTCCCCTTCATGAGGTAGGGTTACAAGAGGTCCAGCACAGGCATGCCATAACTCCCTACGTAAAGCATCACTTAAAACCCCTATAAAGAAACAAAGAACGGGTTTTAAAGAAAGAAAGAAAGAAAGGGTTGCAATAATAGTAAGAGAATTCCACTGAATTCATAGTTGCTCCAAGGTTTTAAAACCCTTATCCATTTCTTAATCAGCCATTCCAAGTTATATATAATCCCCAAACAATCATAGAAAGCCGAGTCCCAGTAGAAAAATACCAGACAAAGTTGACAGAATGGTATAAACACGAAAATATTCAACAAACCTTCAGGTTTTCCAGATATATGATTCGTAGCTGCCATTTAGAATCCACTTAACTTCGATAAATTGACCTGAGGAAAAGAAAAAAAAAAGGGAAGAAGAGAAGTTATCAGATTGAAATATCTTTCTGAAAGAAGAAAATAAGATGGACCTATCCTCATCTAATTTAGACAAACAACACTCTGATAGATATCATTATGTAGCAACCATTTAAAACCCTTTCTTAAATTTACTGACAAAATGTGGGCCATTTATGTAACTGCTTTGTTCTACATTATGTCTAAAGCACACCACAAGACTCAGATTCTGAAATTTTATTACCCAATAAGAAGAGAAATCTAATAGTCAGCTCAAACAAAGGGGTAAAAGAAAGAACAAATAAGGCAAAAGCAAAACAAGAACCTACTCACGTACATACCAGAAATGAACAAATTTCAGTTCTTAACTTCACACTTTACAACACAAAAACTGTTACTAAAAATCATATCTACAATGGCAAATATTCCAACTCAAAAACCTAAAATTATCAGATAGAAACAAATCTGTGAGAAGAGAAAACCTAATTAAAAAGCAAAAGGGATAAGCTTGAAAACAAGATCAGGAATCGATAAAAAAGAGTTGAAATTGGGATGTGAAACGAAGTGTAGATTCTTGATCTAGATTATTCCCAAAATCAAATCCAGGTAAAAATCGAGAAAAAAAGGCACAAATCTGACTACGGATCCTCAAAAGTCTCCTCATTTACTAAGCAACAAGAAGCAAGCAAGCAAGCAAACCCAGAAATAAAAATCGAACCTTTACTTAAAAAACCTCTGGATCCAAATAAACCAAAGCGAGCTAGGGTTCAAACAAAACCCAGAAAAAAAAAATATTGATGGGGAGGAGTGAAAAATCTAGAGGATATAGAAACTGGAATTGGTGTCAAAATAATGCAAGAAAAAAAAAAGAAAAAAAAAGATTGATTTGTAGAATAGATGTGAGAGAGATAAAGCTTGTATGTAAAGGTGAATACACACACCGTCAGTGTTTGGTTGAAGCCGACACGAACCCTTTGGCTATGGCTGCCTCTTTTTCTGTTCTTCTTTCTTTTTATAA
>VBRH01001491.1:0-17715 GCA_014578085.1 Cardamine resedifolia
GAAAATTTTGGGACATAGACTTCGAGTCGAATCCAGACTTGTCGCCTATACCCCTAAATCGGAAAACACTAACCGCTCAAAAAATGTCTGGAAATAGACTTAGAGTCGAATTACGGACATGTCGCCTAGACTCCTAAATAGAGGGAAATGCTAGCCGCTCAGAAAAATGTCCGGACATAGACTTCGAGTCGAATCCAGACTTGTCGCCTAAACCCTATATTGGGGAAACGGTAACCGCTCAGAAAAATGTCCGGACATAGACATTGAGTCAAATCCAGACTTCTCGCCAAGACCCCTAAATAAGGGACAACGCTAACCGCTCAGGGAAATGTTGGGACATAGACTTTGAGTCATATCCGGAATTATCACAAGACCCTAAATTGGGGAAAAGCTAACCGCTCAGAAAATTGTCTGGACATAGACTTCTAGTCGAATCTAGACATGTCGCCTAGAACCCTAAATCGGTGAAAACGCTAACTGCTCAACAAATTTTCCAGATATAGACTTCGAGATGAATCCAGACTTGTCGCCTAGACCCATAAAACGGGAAAAACTCTTACCGCTAAGAAAAATGTTCTAGGCATAGACTTCGAGTCGAATACTGACTTGTCGCCTTGACCCCTAAATCATGGAAAACACTAACCGCTCAGAAAAATGTACGAATATAGACTTTGAGTCAAATCCGGATACTTCACCTAGACCCCTAAATCGGGGAAAATGCTAAACGCTCATAAACATATTCAAACATAGACTTCGAGGCGAATCCAAACTTCTAGACCCTTAAATCAAGGAAAACGCTAACCGCTCAGAAAAATGTTTGGACATAGACTTCGAGTCGAATCCGGACTCATCGCCTAGACCCCTAAATCATGGAAAACACTAACCGCTCAGAAAAATGTCCTGACATAGACTTCATGTCGAATATGGTATTGTCACCTAGACCCCTAAATCATGGAAAACACTACCCGCTCAGGGAAATGTCCGCACATAGACTTCGAGTCGAATCCAAACTTGTCGTCTAGACCCTAAATAGGGAAAAATGCTAACCCCTCATAAAAATGTCCGGAGATAGACTTCGAGTCGAATCCTGATTTGTTGTCAAGACCCTAAATCAGGTAAATCGTTAACCGCTCAGAAACTTGTCTGGACATAGACATCGAGTAGAATCCATACATGTCGCTTAGAACCCTAAATCGGGGAAAACGCTAACCGCTCAATAAATTGTCCGGACATACACTTTGAGTTGAATACGGACTTGTCGTCTATACCCCAAAATCGAGAAAAATGGTAACCGCACAGAAAAATGTCCGGACATTGACTTTGAGTAAAATCCGGACTTGTCACCTAGACCCCTAAATTGGGGAAAACGCTAAACGCACAGAACAATGTCCGGACATAAACTTCGAGTCAAATCCGGACTTGTCGCCAAGATCATAAATTGAGGAAAACGCTAACCACTCAGAAAAATGTCTGGACATAGACTTCGAGTCAAATCCTGACTTGTCGCCTAGACCCCTTAATAGGGAAAAACGCTAACCGCTCAAAAAAAATGTCTCGATATAAACTTTAAGTCAAATCCGGACTTGTCGCCTTGACCCCTAAATCATGGAAAATGCTAACCGCACAGAAAAATGTTCGGACATAGACTTCGAGTCAAATCCGGGCACTTCACCTAGACCCCTAAATCGGAGAAAACACTAACCGCTCAGAATAATGTCCTAACATAGAATTCGAGTCGAATTCGGACTTGTCGCTTAGACCCCTAAATCATGGAAACCACAAACCGCTCAAAAAAATATCCAGACATAAACTTCAAGTCGAATCCGGACTTGTCGCCTAGACCCTAAATTGGGGAAAACGCTAAACGCTTAGAAAAATGTCTCGACATAGATTTCGAGTCGAATCCTGACTTGTCCTCTAGACCTTAAATCGAGGAAAATGTTAACCGTTCAGAAAAATGTCAGGACATAAACTTCGAGTCGAGTACGGACATATCGCCTAGAACCCTAAAACGGGGAAAACGCTAACCATTCAACAAATTGTCCCGACATAGACTTCGAGATGAATCCGGACTTGTTGCCTAGACCCCTAAGTTGGGAAAAATGCTAACCGCTCAGAAAAATGTCCAGACATAACCTTTGAGTCGAATCTGGACTTGTCACCTAGACCCCCAAATTGGGGAAAACACTAAACGCTCAGAAAAATGTCCGGACATAGACTTCAAGTCGAATTCAAACTTATCGCATAGACCCTAAATCGGGAAAAATGCTAACCGCTCAGAAAAATGTTCGGACATAGACTTCGAGTCAAATCCGGACTTGTCACCTAGATCCCTAAATTAGGATGCTAAACGCTCATAAACATATCCAGACTTAGACTTCGAGTAGAATCTAAACTTCTAGACTCTTAAATCAGGAAAAATGCTAACCGCTCAAAAAAATGTCTGGACATAGACTTCGAGTTGAATCCGGACTTGTTGCCTAAAACCCTAAATCAAGGAAAATGTTAACTGCTCAGAAAGTTTTGGGACATAGACTTCGAGTCGAATCCAGACTTGTCGCCTATACCCCTAAATTGGAAAAACGCTAACCGCTCAAAAAAATGTCTGGATATAGACTTATAGTCGAATTACGGACATGTCGCCTAGACTCCTAAATAGAGGGAAACGCTAGCCGCTTAGAAAAATATCCGGACATAGACTTCGAGTCGAATCCGAACTTGTATCCTAAACCCTATATTGGGGAAACTGTAACCGGAAAAACGCTAACCACTCAGAAAAATGTCTGGACATAGACATTGAGTCAAATCCGGACTTGTCGCCAAGACCACTAAATAAGGGACAACGCTAACCGCTTAGGGAAATGTCGGGACATAGACTTCGAGTCATATCCGGAATTATCACCTAGACCCTAAACTGGGGAAAAGCTAACCACTCAAAAAATGTCCGGACATAGACTTCGAGTCGAATCCTTACTTGTCGTCAAGACCCTTAATCGGGTAAAATGTTAACCGCTCAGAAAATTGTCTGGACATAGACTTCGAGTAGAATCCGGACTTATCGCCTAGAACCCTAAATCAGGGAAAACGCTAACCGCTCAACAAATTATCAGGACATAGACTTTGAGATGAATCCGGACTTGTTGCTTAGACCCCTAAATCGGGAAAAATGCTAACCGCTCAGAAAAATGTCAGGACAAAAACTTTTAGTCGAATCCGGACTTGTCACCCAAACCAACAAATTGGGGAAAATGCTAAACGCTCAGAAAAATGTCCGAACATAGAATTCGAGTCGAATCTGAACTTATCGCCTAGACCCTAAATAGGAGAAAACGCTAACCGCTCTGAAAAGAGTTTGGACATAGACTTCAAGTCGAATCCGGACTTGTCACCTAGACCCCTAAATCGGGGAAAATGCTAATCGCTTATAAACATATATGGACATAGACTTCGAGTCGAATCAGTACTTATCGCCAGGACCCAAAAATCAGGGAAAACGCTAACCGCTCAGGGAAATGTCCCGATAAAGACTTCGAGTCGAATCCAGACATGTTGCCTAGACCTTAAATTTGGGAAAAGGTTAACCACTCCGAAAAATGTCGGGACATTGACTTCAAGTCTAATCCTGACTTGTCGTCAAGACCTTAAATCGGGTAAAACGTAAACCGCTCAGAAAATTGTCTGGACATAGACTTCGAGTCGAATCCGGACATGTCGCCTAGAACCCTAAATCGGTGAAAATGCTAACCGCTCAACAAATTGTCCAGACATAGACTTCTAGATGAATCCAGACTTGTCGCCTAGACCCATAAATCGGGAAAAATGCTAACCGCTAAGAAAAATGTCCGGACATTTAATTTGAGTCGAATTCGGACTTGTCACCTAGACCCCCAAATTGGGGAAAACACAAAACGCTTAGAAAAATGTCCAGACATAGACTTCGAGTTGAATTCTGACTTGTCGCCTTGCCCCCTAAATCATGAAAAACGCTAACCGCACAGAAAAATGTTCAGACATTGACTTTGACTTAAATCCCGACTTGTCGCCTACACCCCTAAATCGAGGAAATCACTAACCCTCAGAATAATGTCCGTAGATAGACTTCGAGTCGAATCTGGACTTGTCGCCTAGTCCCCTAAATCATGGAAAACCCTAACTGCTCAGAAATATGTCCTGACATCAACTTCGAGTCTAATCCAGAATTGTCGTCTAGACCCAAAATCCGAGAAAACGCTAGAAACTCTGAAAAATGTCCAAACATAGAGTTCGAGTCAAATCCGGACTTGTCGCATAGACCCCTAAATCAGGGAAAACGCTAACCGCTCAGGGAAATGACCATACATAGACTTTGAGTCGAGTCCGGACTTATCGCCTAGACCCTAAATTAGGGAAAACGCTAACCGCTCAGAAAAATGTCTGGACATAGACTTCGAGTCGAATCCTGACTTGTCGTCTAGACCTTAAATTGGAGAAAACACTAACCGGTCAGAAAATTATTTGGATAAAGACTTTGAGTTAAATCTGGACATGTCACCTACAACCCTAAATAGGGAAAAATGCTAACCGCTCAACAAATTGCCGGACATAGACTTCCAGATGAATCCGGACTTGTCGCCTAGACCCCTAAATTGGAAAAAATGCTAACCACTCAGAAAAATGTTTGGATATAGACTTCGAGTAGAATCAGGACTTGTCGTCTAGAACCCTAAATCGAGGAAAACGTAAATTGCTCAGAAAATGTCTGGACATAGACTTTGAGTCGAATCCAGACTTGTCGCCTAGACCCCTTAATCGGGAAAAATGCTAACCGCTCAAAAAAATGCCTGGATATAAACTTCGAGTCAAATATGGACTTGTCGCCTTGACTCCTAAATAATGGAAAACGCTAACCGCTCAGAAAAATGTTCGAACATAGACTTCGAGTCGAATCCGGACACTTCACCTAGATCCCTAAATCGGAGAAAACACTAACCGCTCAGAATAATGTCCAGAAATAGACTTTGAGTGGAATCCAGACTTGTCGCCTAAACCCCTAAATCATTGAAAATGCTAAACGATCCAAAAAATGTCCGCACATGAACTTTGAGTTGAATCCGGACTTGTCACCTAGACCCCTAAATCATGGAAAATGCTAAACTCTTAGAAAAATGTTCGGGCATATACTTGTAGTCGAATCCGGACTGGTCACCTTGACCCCAAAATCGGGAAAAACACTAACCGCTCAGGGAAATGTTCGCACATAGACTTTGAGTCAAATCCGGACTTGTCGCCTAGACCACTAAATCATGGAAAACACTAACCGCTCAGAAAAATGTCCAGACATAGACTTCGTGTGGAATCCGGTATTATCGCATAGACCCCTAAATCATGGAAAACACTAACCGCTCAGGGAAATGTCCGCACATAGACTTCGAGTCGAATCTGGACTTGTCGCCTAGACCCTATATTAGGGAAAACGCTAACCGCTCATAAAAATATCCAGACATAGACTTCGAGTCGAATCCTGATTTGTCGTCAAGACCCTAAATCAGGTAAAACGTTAACCGCTTGGAAAATTGTCTGGACATACACATCGAGTAGAATCCATACATGTCGCTTAGAACCCTAAATCGGGGAAAATGCTAATAGCTCAATAAATTGTCCTTACATAGACTTCGAGTTGAATCCGGACTTGTCTTCTAGACCACAAAATCAGGAAAAATTGTAACCGCACCGAAAAATGTCCGGACATTGAATTTGAGTCAAATCCGGACTTGTCACCTAGACCCCCAAATTGGGGAAAATGCTAAACGCACAGAAAAATATTCGGATATAAATTTCGAGTCGAATCCGGACTTGTCGCCAAGATCCTTAATTGAAAAAACGCTAGCCGCTCAGAAAAATGTCTGGACATAGACTTCGAGTCGAATCATGACTTGTCGTCTAGACCCTAAATTAGGGAAAACGTTAACCGCTCAGAAAATTGTCTAGACAGAGACTTCTAATCGAATCCGGACATGTCACCTAGAAACCCTTAATTGGGGAAAACGCTAACCGCTTTACAAATTGTCCAAACATAGACTTTGAGATGAATCCGGACTTGTCGCCTAGACCCCTAAATCAGGAAAGACGCTAACCGCTCAGAAAAATGTCTGGACATTGACTTTGAGTTGAATCCGGATTTATCGCAAAGACCCTAAATCGGAGAAAACACTAACCGCTTAGAATAATGTCCTAACATAGACTTCGATTCGAATCCAGACTTGTCGCCGAGACCCCTAAATCATGGAAAACACTAACCGCTCAAAAAAATGTTCGGACATAAACTTCGAGTCAAATCCGGACTTGTCGCCTAGACCCTTAATTGGGGAAAACGCTAAACGCTTGGAAATATGTTTGGACATAGATTTCGAGTCGAATCTTGACTTGTTGTCTAGACCTTAAATCGAGGAAAACGTTAACCGTTCAGAAAATTGTGAGGACATAAACTTCGAGTCGAATCCGTACATATCGACTAGAAAACTAAATTGGGGAAAACGCTAACCGCTCAACAAATGGTCTAGACATAGACTTCGAGATGAATTCGGACTTGTCGCCTAGACCCCTAAATTGGGGAAAACACTAACTGCTCAGAAAAATGTCTGGACATAGACTTCGAGTCAAATCCGGACTTGTCGCCAAGACGCCTAAATAAGGGACAACGCAAACCACTCAGAAAAATGTTCGGACATTGACTTTGACTCAAATCCCGACTTGTCGCTTACACCCTTAAATTGGGGAAATCACTAACCCTCAGAATAATGTCCGTAGATAGACTTCGAGTCCAATCTGGACTTGTCGCCAAGACCCCTAAATCATGGAAAACGCTAACCGCTCAGAAATATGTCCGGACATAAACTTCGAGTCCAATCCGTACTTGTCGCCTAGACCCCTAAATCGGGGAAAACACTAAGAGCTCAGAATAATGTCTAGACATAAACTTGAAGTCGAATACGGACTTATCGCATAGACCCTAAATCGGGGAAAACACTAACCACTCAGAAAAATGTTCGGACATAGACTTCGAGTCGAATCCGGACTTGTCACCTAGACCCCTAAATCGGGGAAAATGCTAACCGCTCAGCAACATGTCCGGACATAGACTTCGAGGTGAAGCCGTACTTGTCGCCTAGACCCCTAAATCTGAGAAAACACTAACCGCTCAGAATAATGTCCTAACATAGACTTCGAGTTGAATCCGGACTTGTCGCCTAGACCCCTAAATCATGGAATACACTAACCGCTCAAAAAAATATCCAGACCTAAACTTCGAGTCGAATCCGGACTTGTCGCCTAGACCCTAAATTGGGGAAAATGCTAAAAGCTTAGAATAATGTCTGGACATAGATTTTGAGTCGAATCCTGACTTGTCATTTAGACCTTAAATCGAGGAAAACGTTAACCGTTCAGAAAATTATCAAGACATAAACTTTGAGTCGAATACGGACATATCGCCTAGAACCCTAAATCGGGGAAAACGCTTACCGTTCAACAAATTGTCCGGACATAGACTTCGAGATGAATCCGGACTTGTCGCCTAGACCCCTAAATCGGGAAAAATGCTAACCACTCAGAAAAAATGTCCAGACATAAACTTTGAGTCGAATCCGGACTTGTCACCTAGACCCCCAAATTTGGGAAAACACTAAACGCTAAGAAAAATGTCTGGACATAGACTTCGAGTCGAATCCGAACTTATCGCCTAGACCCTAAATCGGGGAAAATGCTAACCGCTCAGAAAAATGTTCAGAAATAGACTTCGAGTCGAATCTGGAATTGTCACCTAGACCCTTAAATAATGGAAAATGCTAATCGCTCATAAACATATACAGACATAGACTTCGAGTCGAATCCAAACTTCTTGACCCCTAAATCAAGAAAAACGCTAACCGCTCAGAAAAATGTCTGGATATAGACTTTGAGTCGAATCCGGACTTGTCACCTAGAACCCTAAATCGAGGAAAACGTTAACTGCTCAGAAACATTTGGGACATAGACTTCGAGTCGAATCCAGACATGTCGCCTATACCCCTAAATCGGAAAAAATGCTAACCGCTCAAAAAAATGTCTGGATATAGACTTAGAGTCGAATTACGGACATGTCACCTAGACTCCTAAATCGAGGGAAACGCTAGCCGCTCAGAAAAATGTCTGGACATACACTTCGAGTGGAATCCGGACTTGTCACCAAGACCCTATATTGGGGAAAACGCTAACAGCTCAGAAAAATGTCCGGACATAGACTTCGAGTCAAATCCGGACTTGTCGCCAAGACCCCTAAATAAAGGACAACGCTAACCGCTTAGGGAAATGTCGGGACATAGACTTCGATTCATCTCCAGACTTATCACCTAGACCCTAAATTGGGGAAAAAGCTAACCACTCAGAAAAATGTCCGGACATAGACTTCGAGTCAAATCCTGACTTGTCGTCAAGACCCTAAATCGGGTAAAACGTTAACCGCTTAGAAAATTTTCTGGACATAGACTTCGAGTAGAATCCGGACATGTCGCCTGGAACCCTAAATAAGGGAAAACGCTAACCGCTCAACAAATTGTCAGGACATAGACTTTGAGATGAATCCAGACTTGTCGCCTACACCCCTAAATCGAGAAAAATGCTAACCGCTCAGAAAAATGTCAGGACATAAACTTTCAGTCAAGTCCGGACTTGTCACCTAGACCAACAAATTTGGGAAAATGCTAAACGTTCAGAAAAATGTCTGGACATAGACTTCGAGTCGAATCCGGACTTACCGCCTAGACCCTAAATCGGAGAAAATGCTAACCGCTCATAAAAATGTTCGGCCCGTTTTTCATTCAAGGGGAAAGCAAATAATTGGACATAGACTTCGAGTCGAATCCAGACTAGTCACTTAGACCCCTAAATTGGGCAAAATGCTAACCGCTCATAAACATATCAGGACCAAGACTTCGAGTCGAATCCAAACTTCTAGACCCCTAAATCTGGGAAAACGCTAACCGCTCAGAAAAATGTCTGGACATAGACTTTGAATCGAATCCGGACTTGTCGCCTAGAACCCTAAATCGAGAAAAATGTTAACTGCTCAGAAAATGTCCGGACATAGACTTCGAGTCGAATCCAGACTTTTTGCCTATACCCTTAAATCGGGAAAAATGCTATTCGCTCTAAAAAAATGTCCGGACGTAGACCTCGAGTCGAATCCAGATTTTTCGCGAAGACCCCTAAATCCCAACTTGACACCTAGACCCCTAAATTGGGGAAAACACTAACCCTCAGAATAATGTCCGTAGATAGACTTCGAGTCAAATTCGGACTTGTCGTCTAGACCCCTAAATCATGGAAAACGCTAACTGCTTAGAAATATGTCTAGACATCAACTTCGAGTCGAATCCGCCGTCTAGACCCTAAATCGGGGAAACGCTAAACGCTCTGAAAAATGTCCGGACATAGACTTCGAGTCGAATCCGGACTTGTCACCAAGACCCCTAAATCAGGGAAACGCTAACCGCTCAGGGAAATGTCCGGACATAGACTTTGAGTCGTATTCGGACTTATCGCCTAGACCCTAAATTGGGGAAAACGCTAATCGCTCAGGGAAATGTCTGGACATAAACTTCGAGTCGAATCCTGACTTGTCGTCAAGACCTTAACTGCTCGGAAAATTGTCTGGACATAGACTTCGAGTAGAATCCAGACATGTCGCCTAGACCCCTAAATTAGGGAAAACGCTAACCGCTCAGGGAAATGTTCGGACATAGACTTCGAGATGAATCCGGACTTGTCGCCTAGACCCTTAAATCGGGAAAAACACTAACCGCTCTGAAAAATGTCCGGACATTAACTTTGAGTCGAATACGGACTTGTCATCTAGACCCTGAATCAAGGAAAATGTTAACAGTTCAGAAAATTGTCTGGACATAGACTTCGAGTCGAATTGCGGACTTGTTGCCTAGACTCCTAAATCGGCGGAAACGCTAGCCGCTCAGAAAAATGTCTGCACATATACTTCGAGTCAAATTCGGACCTGTCGCCTAGACCCTAAATTGGGGAAAACACTAACCTCTCAGAAAAATGTCCGGACATAGACTTTGAGTCGAATCCAGAGTTGTTGCCAAGATCCCTAAATCAGGACATGTCGCCTAGAAAACTAAATCGGGGAAAACGCTAACCGCTCAACAAATGGTCTGGACATAGACTTCAAGATGAATCCAGACACTCCGCCCAGACCCTTGAATCAGGAAAAATGCTAACCGCTCAAAAACATTGTACGGACATAGAATTTGAGTCGAATCCAGAGTTGTCGCCAAGATCCCTAAATCAGGGAAAACGCTAACCGCTCCGGGAAATGTCCGGACATAGACTTCAAGTCGTATCCGGACTTATAACCTACACCATAAATTGGGGAAAACGCTAACCGCTCAGGGAAATGTCCAGACATAGACTTCTAGTCAAATCCTGACTTGTGTCAAGACCCTAAATCGGGTAAAACCTTAATCGCTTAGAATATTATCTGGACATATACTTCGAGTAGAATCCGTACATGTCGACTAGAAAACTAAATCGGGGAAAACTCTAACCGCTCAACAAATGGTCTAGACATAGACTTCGAGATGAATTCAGACTTGTCGCCTAGACCCCTAAATCGGTAAAAACGCTAACTGCTCAGAAATTGTCTGGACATTGACTTTGTGTCGAATCCGGACTTGTCACCTAGACCACCAAATTGGGGAAAATGCTAAACGTTCAGAAAAATTTCTGGACATAGACTTCGAGTCTAATCCGGACTTATCGCCTAGACCCTAAATCGGGGAAAACGCTAACCGCTCATAAAAATGTTCTGACATAGACTTCGAGTCAAATCCGGACTAGTCACCTAGAGCCCTAAATTGGGGAAAATGCTAACCGCTCATAAACATATCAGGACATAGACTTCGAGTCGAATCCAAACTTTTAGACCCCTAAAATCTGGGAAAACGCTAACCGCTCAGAAAAATGTCTGGACATAGACTTCTAGTCGAATCCGGACTTGTCGCCTAGAACCCTATATCGAGGAAAACATTAACTGCTCAACAAAAATGTTAGAACATAGACTTCGAGTCAAATCCAGAATGTCTCCTATACCCCTAAATCGGGAAAAATGACAACCGCTCAGAATAATGTCTGGACATATACTTCGAGTCAAATTCGGACCTATCGCCTAGACCCTAAATTGGGGAAAACACTAACCTCACAGAAAAATGTCCGGACATAGACTTTGAGTCGAATCCAGAGTTGTTGCCAAGATCCCTAAATCAGGACATGTCGCCTAGAAAACTAAATCGGGGAAAACGCTAACCGCTCAACAAATGGTCTGGACATAGACTTCGAGATGAATCCAGACTCTCCGCCCAGACCCTTAAATCAAGAAAAATGCTAACCGCTCAAAAACATTGGTCAGACATAGAATTTGAGTCTAATCCAGAGTTGTCGCCAAGATCCCTAAATCAAGGAAAACGCTAACCGCTCAGGGAAATGCCCGGACATAGACTTCAAGTCGTATCCAGACTTATCACCTACACCATAAATTGGGGAAAACGCTAACCGCTCAGGGAAATGTCCAGACATAGACTTCTAGTTGAATCCTGACTTGTGTCAAGACCCTAAATCGGGTAAAACCTTAACCGCTTAGAATATTGTCTGGACATATACTTCGAGTAGAATCCGTACATGTCGACTAGAAAACTAAATCGGGGAAAACGCTAACCGCTCAACAAATGGTCTAGACATAGACTTCGAGATGAATTCGGACTTGTCGCCTAGACACCTAAATCGGTAAAAACGCTAACCGCTCAGAAATTGTCTGGACATTGACTTTGTGTCGAATCCGGACATGTCACCTAGACCACCAAATTGGGGAAAATGCTAAACGTTCAGAAAAATTTCTGGACATAGACTTCTAGTTGAATCCGGACTTATCGCCTAGACCCTAAATCGGGGAAAACGCTAACCGCTCATAAAAATGTTCGGACATAGACTTCGATTCAAATCCGGACTAGTCACCTAGACCCCTAAATTAGGGAAAATGCTAACCGCTCATAAACATATCAGGACATAGACTTCGAGTCGAATCCAAACTTCTAGACCCCTAAAATCTGGGAAAACGCTAACCGCTCAGAAAAATGTCTGGACATAGACTTCTAGTCGAATCCGGACTTGTCGCCTAGAACCCTATATCGAGGAAAACATTAACTGCTCAACAAAAATGTTAGAACATAGACTTCGAGTCAAATCCAGAATGTCTCCTATACCCCTAAATCGGGAAAAATGCTAACTGCTCAGAAAAATGTCTGGATATAGACTTTGAGTCGAATCCAGAGTTGTCGCCAAGTCCCCTAAATCAGGAAAAACGCTAACCGCTCAGGGAAATGTCCGAACATAGACTTCAAGTCGTATCCAGACTTCTCGCCTAGACCCTAAATTGGGGAAAACGCTAACCGCTCAGGGAAATGTCAAGACATAGACTTCAAGTCGAATCCTGACTTGTGTCAAGACCCTAAATCGTGTAAAACCTTAACCGCTCAGAAAATTGTCTGGACATAGACTTCGAGTAGAATCCAGACATATCGCCTAGAAAACTAAATCGGGGAAAACGCTAACTTCTCAACAAATGGTCTAGACATAGACTTTGAGATGAATTTGTACTTGTCGCCTAAACCCCTAAATCGGGAAAAATGCTAACCACTCAGAAAAATGTCTAGACATTGACTTTGGGTCGAATCTAGACTTGTCACCTAGACCACCAAATTGGGGAAATAGCTAAACGTTCAGAAAAATGTCTGGACATAGAATTCGAGTCGAATACGGACTTATCGCCTAGACCCTAAATTAGAGAAAACGCTAACCGCTCATAAAAATGTTCGGACATAGACTCGAATCGAATCTGGACTAGTCACCTAGACCCCTAAATTGGGGAAAATGCTAACCGCTCATAAACATATCAGGACATAGACTTTGAGTCGAATCCAAACTTCTAGACCCCTAAATCTGGGAAAATGCTAACCGCTCAGAAAAATATATGGACATAGATTTCGAATCGAATCCGGACTTGTCGCCTAGAACCCTAAATCGAGAAAAACATTAACTGCTCAGAAAATGTCCGGACATAGACTTTGAGTCAAATCCAGACTTTTCGCCTATACCCCTAAATCGGGAAAAATACTATTCGCTCTAAAAAAATGTCTGGACATAGACTTCGAGTCGAATCCAGACTTGTCGTGAAGACCCCTAAATCCTAACTTGTCGCCTAGACCCCTAAATCGGGGGAAACACTAACCCTCAGAATAATGTCCGTAGATAGACTTCGAGTCAAATCTGGACTTGTCGCCTAGACTCCTAAATCATGGAAAACGCTAACCGCTCAGAAATATGTCAGGATATAAACTTCGAGTCCAATCCAGAATTGTCGCCTAGATCCCTTAATCGGGGAAAACACTAACTGCTAAGAATAATGTCTAGACATAGACTTCGAGTCAAATCCGGACTTGTCGCCTAGACTCCTAAATCATGGAAAACACTAACTGCTTAGAAATATGTCCAGACATCAAATTCGAGTCGAATCCGCCGTCTCGACCCTAAATCGGGGAAAACGCTAACCACTCTAAAAAATGTCCGAACATAGACATCAAGTCGAATCCGGACTTGTTGCCAAGACCCCTAAATCAGGGAAACGCTAACCGCTCAAGGAAATGTCCGGACATACACTTCGAGTCGTATTCGGACTTAACGCCTAGACCCTAAATTGGGGAAAACGCTAATTGCTCAGGGAAATGTCTGGACATAAACTTCGAGTCGAATTCTGACTTGTCGTCAAGACCTTAAATCGGGTAAAACGTTAACCGCTCGGAAAATTGTCTGGACATAGACTTCGAGTAGAATCCGGACATGTCCCTTAGAACCCTAAATCAGGGAAAACGCTAACCGCTTAGGGAAATGTCCGGACATAGACTTTGAGATGAATCCAGACTTGTCGCCTAGACCCCTAAATCGGGAAAAACGCTAACCGCTCTGAAAAATGTCCGGATATTAACTTTGAGTCAAATCCGGACTTGTCGTCTAGACCCTGAATCAAGGAAAACGTTAACCGTTCAGAAAATTGTCTGGACATAGACTTCGAGTCAAATCCGGACATGTCGCCTAGAACCCTAAAATGGGGAAAACACTAACCGCTCAGAATAATGTCTGGACATAGACTTCGAGTAAAATCCGGACTTGTCGCCTAGACCCATAAATCATGGAAAATGCTAAATGCTCAAAAACATGTCCGGACATAAAGTTCGAGTCGAATCCGGACTTGTCGCCTAGACCCCTATATCATGGAAAATGCTAAACACTAAGAAAAATGTCCAGACATAGACTTCGAGGAGAATCCGGACTTGTCGCCGATACCCGTAAATTGGGGAAAACACTAACCACTCAGGGAAATGTACGCACATAGACTTCGAGTCGAATCCGGACTTATCGCCTAGACCCTAAATTGGGGAAAATGCTAACCGCTCCAAAAAATGTCCAGACATAGACTTTGTGTCGAATCTGGACTTGTCGCCAAGACCCCTAAATCAGGGAAAACGCTAACCACCCAAGGAAATGTCTGGACATAGACTTTGAGTCAAATCCGGACTTGTCGTCTAGACCGTAAATTAGGAAAAAAGCTAACCGCTCAGAAAAATGTCCAGACATAGACTTTGAGTCGAATCTGGACTTGTCGCCTAGACCTCTAAATCATGGAAAACGCTAACCGCTCAGAAAAATGTTCGGACATAGACTTTGACTTAAATCCCAACTTGTTTGGACATAGACATCGAGCCGAATCCGGACTTGTCACCTAGACCCCTAAATCAGGGACAATGCTAACCACTTAGAAACATGTCCAGACATAGACTTTGAGTTGAATCCGAACTCCTAGACCCCTAAATAAGGGAAAACGATAACCTCTTTGAAAAATTTTTGGACATAGACTTCGAGTCGAATCCGGACTTGTTGCCTAGAACCCTAAATCCAGGAAAACGCTAACCCATCAGAAAAATGTCTGGACATAGACTTCGAGTCGAATCTAGACATGTCGCCTAAACCCCTAAATAGGGAAAAATGCTAACTGCTCAAAAAAATGTCCAGATATAGACTTCGAGTCAAATCCGGACTTGTCACCTAGACCCCTAAATCAAGGAAAACACTAACCGCTCAAAAAATGTCCGAACATAAACTTCGAGTCGAATCCGGACATGTCGCCTAGAACCCTAAATCAGGGAAAACGCTAACTGCTCAGGGAAATGTCTGGACATAGACTTCGAGATGAATGCAGACTTGTCACCTAGACCCCTAAATCCGGACATGTCGGACATAAACTTCGAGTCGAATCCGGACATGTCGCCTAGAACCCTAAATCAGGGAAAACGCTAACTGCTCAGGGAAATGTCTGGACATAGAATTCGAGATGAATGCAGACTTGTCACCTAGACCCCTAAATCGGGAAAAACATTAACCACTCTGAAAAATGTCCGGACATTAACTTTGAGTCGAATCCGGACTTGTCGTCTAGACCCTGAATCAATGAAAATGTTAACCGTTCAGAAAATTGTCTGGACATAGACTTCGAGTCGAATCCGGACATGTCACCTAGAACCCTAAATTGGGGAAAACACTAACCGCTCAGAATAATGTCTGGACATAGACTTCGAGTCAAATTCGGACTTGTCGCCTAGACCCCTAAATCATGGAAAATGCTAAATGCTCAGAAAAATGTTCAGACATAAAGTTCGAGTCGAATCCAGACTTGTCGCCTAGACCCCTAAATCATGGAAAATGCTAAACACTAAGAAAAATGTCAAGACATAGACTTCGAGTTGAATTCGGACTTGTCGCCTAGACCCTAAATTGGGGAAAATGCTAACTGCTCCAAAAAATGTCCAGAGATAGACTTTGTGTCGAATCCGGACTTGTCGCCAAGACCCCTAAATCAGGGAAAACGCTAACCGCCCAGGGAAATGTCCGGACATAGACTTCGAGTCGAATCCGGACTTATCGCCTAGACCGTATATTGGGGAAAAAGCTAACCGCTCAGAAAAATGTCTGGGGAAGGACACCTACAGCTCAGCGCGCTCTAAAAGTGCACAAATCAGAAACCCCGCTATCCGATACTTCCACAAGTCACTTGCGAATATGTTCTTTGCACGGAAAGTCAACTGGAACGTGAATGAAGGCGAGCTCCAAATGCTAGACTTAGCACTTCTTGAGCTTTTGAACTACGAAAGGAACGACAGGATCTTCAAAGGAGATGAAGCGGACGCAGTCCTCACAATGGTCCTCTTAGATCAACTTATGTGGTACCAGGAGTAGGCGAATAAGCTATACAGAAATGGCAAAAAGGGAGAGCTCACTGTAGGAGGGATTATCACCCCAATCCTCCACGCTGCTAATGTGGAGTTAGTGACCCAGCCGTATGAACCCAAATGGATTGATCTTGGCAACCTCATGAAGCAGCACTTTCTGGACAATAGGAGCTGAACGAGGATTACATCTATAAATTCACCCACCCGGTGGCCGGTGAAGCCAAGCTGGTCCTTCCGAACTCGTCCCTCACGTTGGGACAGAACATCGATTTCTGCCCACCTGTAGAGGCCATCTATGACGCTAGGCAAGCACCTGTGATCCAAGAAGACCGCGAAGAGGATGATGTTGAAGATGAGCAAGCACAGGAATGCTACATGTTTGACGACGAGCCTCCAACAAAAACGCTAAAAGAAGCAACACGGCGAATCAGCCTGCTCCAGAAATGGAACAAATGGCAAGACAAAACCATCAAAGCGCTGGTAGGCACAGTCAAGGAGCTCAAGAAATCTGTCAAAGGAATGAAATCCCACATCAAAGGGCTTCAGGGAAACAAAAATCCCTCATCCAGCGCCTCACTAAGAAGAAGCGGTTCATTTAGCTTCAGGCCAAGAAGGAGTGTCCCCGTAGAGCCTCCCAGAAAATCAGCTGGAGAGCCAAGACAGAGGAAGAGAAGAGCAGTTCTACTGGAAGCCGGCAAGGACTCGATGAGAGGAGACCGAGTTCAGCGCAAACAGAGCAGACTCGATGCCACATCGAGTCCAGCATACCGAGTTAGGCGCCAGAAGAGCAGACTCGATGCCACATCGAGTCCAGCAGCCCGAGTTCGACACCAGCCACTGAGGTATCTCCAAAAACCTTCCATTGTAAATACCATTGCATCTAGATTAGTTTTTCTGTTTTCTCTTAAACTTTCCTTCCAATTTTCATTGCACAAGGGACTGTGCAATTCAAGTTTGGGGGAGGGTTTGAGATGTGTTTAATCATGTTTTCTGTTTTCTTATTTCAAATTTCATCTTTGAGTCTGCATTCATAGCATCTAAGGCATAGAAAACCCATAAAATTTGAAAAATTTGAAAATTACCCAAAAAAATAGAGTGTTCATATAGTTACATATGCATTCTAAGATTGAGTCTAGTTGCATTTCATTTAGGATTGATGCATTGCATAGGGGATTATGATGAAAATAACCTTGTGAGCATGTTGATTCAGTAAGTTGTCTAGTGCATTTCAAGTGAAGTTCAAAAATCCTTTCTAGTCTTGATAGAAGCATGATGTGATTTGATGTCTTTCCCTATCAATTTGAACCGAATTTGAATGTTAATTATCATGTCTATGCATTGAATTTGAACT
>VBRH01001492.1:12052-23486 GCA_014578085.1 Cardamine resedifolia
TTTTTTTTTTTTAAAGAAGAATTAGATGCTCGTCCAGGAACATCTAAGCCCACTTTAGAAAAAGAGAACAATTTCTAAAAATACTAAAATATTGAGTCTGATTTGTAATATTCTTTTTTCAAGTCGTCAGTTTTATACTTTTCACCGGAGCTGATGATGGCCTCGGGGGCCCTCGTGGTACAAAGTTAGAAGGAAAAAGGGAAATGCATGTAGTTTTTTGTTCTGTTACAATTCTCTTCTTTTTCTTTTGGTCAGAGGCTTGAATCAAAAATACTCTTTCTAACGACATTTTTACACCGTTTTCAAACATCCTGCCGTTTTAGCAACGATTAATGATTCGCCAAAGAATTCAAATATTTCCTTTCTTAGATTCGTAATTACGTTTTAATACTACTATCTCACTGATACTACAAACTTGGGTCTTTGAAAATTTAATTCACTATCTACCCAAAACCCAACCACGCTAAACGACATAAAGCATCCTTTTATATGTTTTTCTTAAATCGAAATCAACCGACGCACCATCTTAATTTAAATAATCCTAATAAACATTACCAATTAAAACGGTATTTTCAAATTTAAACCCTGTTATACTACTGGTCAAAATTTTATAGTGCATTTAACAATAACTTGGTGGGAAATCAAATTTGTTAAATGTTGAAGAAAATAACAAAATGGAAAACAAAACAATACCAGTCCAGGTTAACGACAGTCACTGACTCGTTATCACTCCTAAGTGGGGGAAAATAAAATAGAAAAATGAAATTTATTATATATACTTTTTTTTATTTTTTAAAAATAATAAAGGGATAACAAATAGAGCACGTACAGTCAAAGAGTCCGATCAAAAGTGGAAACAGCTAAGAACTTTCTTCCCCCATTTCTTTTGTGTGATTTTGTATTGAAATGAAGAACATAACGGAGGTGACTTCACGCGCCGCCTATCGTTAACCACCGTTTAAAAAAACTCTAGGCGAAATCATGGGATGTGCAGCGTCGAAGCTCGATAATGAAGACACCGTTAGGCGATGCAAAGATCGTCGCCGTCTAATGACGGAATCCGTTAACGCACGACATCACCTAGCTGCAGCTCACGCAGATTACTGTCGATCACTTCGTCTCACTGGATCTGCTCTTTCCTCTTTCGCCGCCGGTGAGCCTCTCGCTGTATCAGATCAGACTCCGGCCGTTTTTCTCCACACTCCTCCTCCACCTTCTGAACACACTTCCGCCAAATTTGTACCTCCACCACGTGTCCCGCCGTCACCTGCTCCTTCTTCAGTCTATACTCCCCCGCCGGCTCCTCCTTCACGGTCTCCTTCCGTTGCTAGCTCTAAGCTACCTCCAATCCTTTCAGCACCATCTAATCGGCGCCGGAAACAGCAACAACCTAAGATGCCTCATATTCTCTCAAGTCCTTCGTCTAGTGAGAGATCCAATTTCATGCCGGAATTTTTTCCTACTGCTTACCAGAACTCAACTTACTCAGCTACTCCGTCGCAAGCCTCTTCCGTATGGAATTGGGAGAACTTTTATCCTCCTTCTCCTCCTGATTCTGAATTCTTCAATAGGAAATCTCAGGAGAGGCAACAGCAGAACCGCTTTGGCGATCTGGCAGACGGCGGTGATGATACCGAAACAGAGAGATCGGAGCATGATTTTTCCTATACCAGGAAGAAGAAGCAGTTCGAGTCTATGAAAAGTGCGGTGGAGGAGGAAGAGGAGACAGAGAGGGAGGAAGTGCAGTGTAGCGAATGGGAAGATCACGATCATTACAGTACGACGAGCTCATCCGACGCCGCGGAGGAGGAGGAAGAGGAAGAGGATAGAGAGTCAATGTCCGAGATCGGGACGCTTTCTGACTTCGGATCTTCTGTGAGGACTAGTTCGATGAGACGGCAACACTACCAGCCCCCAGTTATGCCACAGGAGTATGGCGGCGTTGCACAAGAGAAGTATGGCAAAGCAGATGACGCAACGACTTCTTCCGGCAGCTACAGAGGCGGAAGAGAGATGGTGGTGAGGCATAGAGATTTGAAGGAGATTGTTGATGCAATTAAGGAGAATTTCGATAAGGCGGCCTCTGCCGGAGATCAAGTCTCTCAGATGCTTCATCTTGGCAGGGCTCAGCTCGATCGCAGTTTCAGTCACTTGAAGAGTGAGTTTGATTACTTTGAATTAGCTATATGTGTGTTAGAATCTGCCATATATTGACTCGTGAACTAAATTGTGAAAGTTTGCGGTTTTAGAGACGGTGATTCATTCGAGTAGTGTATTGAGCAACCTGAGCTCATCCTGGACCTCAAAGCCGCCGTTGGAAGTCAAGTACAGGCTTGACACAACCGCACTGGACCAACCGGGCGGCCCCAAGAGCCTTTCTTCCAGTCTAGACCGTCTCTTGGCATGGGAGAAAAAACTATATGAGGAAGTCAAGGTCTCTGTTGTTTATCCAATCAGTTTTTGTTATCTTTCGTAGGTTTTGGTTTCACTAATTATTGGTGACAGGGATGTACTTTCAGGCTAGAGAAGGGTTGAAGATTGAGCACGAAAAGAAGTTGTCAAAGCTTCAAAGCCAAGAGTACAAGGGAGAAAATGAGATCAAGCTAGACAAGACTAAGGCCTCTATAACGAGGTTACAGTCTCTCATAATTGTTACTTCCCAGGCCGTTACAACCACATCTACTGCAATTATCCGCCTTCGAGATACTGATCTAGTCCCGCAGCTAGTTGAGCTCTGTCATGGGTAAGTTTGCATTGTTTAATTTATCCAAAATAGCTAATTGTGTATCCGTGGTTATACAATATTGACTGCGCTGTTAGTTGCACCCCTACCATTTGCTTGCATTGACATGTCTGTATCAGAATTTACTCGTAGAAGTCTGTATATACACTTCCACCTAATTTTACACCTATAAGAGAATCGTGTGGACTCATCAAGTAGGTAATCATTTAATGGGAAAAATGCTAGCTGCAGCAATCACTTATCTCATGCTTTTATGAAGCCATTATTTAGAATTGTGGGTTCCCTGATATGACTGGCTGCTTCGTAGAGTGAGACAAAGATCCTTAACTCTCTTACTTATTGTTAAGAGTTTTGGGCTTTTATAGCTTATCTTGACCAAGTAATGCCAAATGAGTAAGTTTCCGAATTGGTGATCATGTCTTTACCTAAGTTACACAGGCTGAGTGTTATGATTATACTTATTGGCTAATATCTAGTTCACTGGAGATGTAAATATTTTGCTATCTGGTATCCATCTTGTTAATTTTGATAGAGATTAGAGATAGGTTTCCCCAATGTGAGTGGCAGGGTGGTTTTAGAGCTTGCATTTTATAGGTCTATAACCAAGTTCAAGTGTTGTAGTGATGCGGAAAAAAAAGAGAGATGGATAAAAAACCATTTTGAGAAATTCATGCTAAACGTCTAAGACTATGCTGTAATAATTGCTTTGATTCCATCAGTGATGTGATGCAATATATGTACTTTCTTTGAACACTAGATAATTACAGGCTAATCTCTGATGTTTTCATGTGCAGCTTCATGTACATGTGGAAATCAATGCATCAATTTCATGAGATACAGAACAACATCGTACAACAAGTTCAGGGGCTCATTAACAGGTCAGGCAAAGGGGAATCAACATCTGAACTACACCGGCAAGCAACACGTGACTTGGAAACAGCTGTGTCTTTATGGCACTCCAGTTTCTGTCGGCTGATTAAATTCCAACGGGAGTTCATACGTTCAGTTCAAGCCTGGTTCAAGCTAACTCTTCTTCCAGTTTGCCACGACGGCAATGCCAGTCACAAAGAGCCAGTAGACGCCTACGCATTCTGCGATGAGTGGAAGCTTACTCTAGACCGAGTCCCGGACACAGTGGCTTCCGAAGCAATCAAGAGCTTCATCAACGTTGTTCATGTGATATCCGCGAAACAGTCCGAGGAGCTTAAGATAAAGAAAAAAACAGAATCAGCATCAAAGGAGCTTGAGAAGAAAGCTTCATCGCTTAGAAACATCGAAAGGAAATACTATCAGTCATACTCCACAGTCGGGTTTGGTCTCCCGGATTCAGGACCGGACAACGGACACGGATTAGACGCACGGGACCCGCTCACGGAGAAAAAGTTAGAGCTAGGAGCATGCCAGAGAAGAGTAGAAGAAGAAATGCTGAAGCATTCAAAGGCGATAGAAGTAACAAGAGCCATGACTCTGAATAACTTGCAGACAGGTTTACCCGGTGTGTTCCAAGCTTTGACGAGTTTCTCTGCTCTGTTCACAGAGTCCTTACAAACGGTATGCACTCGCTCATACTCCATCAAATAGCACACTATATTTATATATATATTTACTATACTATATAGTTGGAAAATACACTACTATATAGTTAAATTTTCGTATCATTTATTTCTGGTTATTTCGGGCTGGTTGTTTGATATAGTTGCTTGGATATTATTGTTTATTTCTGAAAAGAAAATGTATATATGGTGGAGTCTCTAGGACTTGGCTTTTGATTTCTGTTCATGTAGTTCTTAGCTACATGTTCTAATGAAATGAATAAAGAACAATCTCTTGCTTGTTCAATAATCCGTAACATATACAGTAGTAGAAGTAATAGCATATGGTCATTTATATTCTAGGGCTGGCCTCGTACTGTCTCCTATTGGCATAAAACTGGTTGGTCTGAGGTACTACTACGTAAATGTGTGTATAGTGGGTCCGTTTTCATCGGATTCCCTGAGAAATGAAGTTAGGATCTGACAAATGATAATTTCTCTTGTTTTGTCTCAAGCACATGGAGTTCTTGGTAGACTTGGGTTAAACAAAAACAAACGTGATTTTATCTTTTAATCAATAGCCGATACCCATTTTTGTAATCTATATATTATAAGATGTGATACTGAGATCAAAGCCAAGAATCATGCTGACTCGTTTCAACAAAACAAACACACATGCCAGAAACAGCTCAGTTTTTGGGATTAAAACATACAATAACATAGAGGGAACATATACTGGATCATTGATTCGTTTTAGATCATAATTATTTTTTGGGACCACAAAAAAATGTTCATAAAGATGTACACAAAACATAATAGTGAGAGTGACATTACGATCTAGTATTAGTTACTATGTGTAGATGAAAGGATTCCGACAAACCTAACAGTATCAAAGGAGATTTTTCTTAAATAATTCCGACTTGGGGCTTTCCATGTCCTTACAAAAGTTTTGGTTCCATGGAAGAAGATTTAATCTCCGATACAAAAAGATAATTACCTAAGTTACTATGAGAAATAAACCCCCAAAAGACTAAAGCTTGAGGCGTGGTTACAATATATAACGACATAAAAGACTAAAAATGACTAACCAGGAACCAAACACAAACTCTTGGAAGTTTTAGAAAAACTCAAAGTCTAGAAATTTACCACCTGATTTTGTATCTGCTGATACTGCTGGTGGTCCCATCATCCTTTTGCTGTTACTACCAAACCCAACCGGATCAATCGGTCCATACTTTGGTGGCGGTTCGGTCTCCATTTGTCTCGGTACTTCAGGAGGAGTGCTACATCTTATCAATGCCCAATTCACACCTTCAAAGAATGGATGCTGCTTTATCTCTGTTGCTCCTCTTTTTGTCCCTAACCTGTTCTTTGGATCTTTCACTAGTAAAGCCTGAATCAAGTCACGGCCTGCGTAGCTTGTTGCTGGTGACTCGGGGAATTTCAACTGTTCTCCGACTACATTGAATAGAGTAGCTCGATTTCCTGATCCTTTAAACGGGGTTTTCCCGTATAGGAGCTCGTGCACAAAGATGCCAAAAGTCCACCAATCCACCGCGCTTCCGTGTCCTTCTCCTTTGATGATCTCTGGAGCTAAGTACTCATGGGTTCCAACAAAGGACATGGACCGTGTGTTAGGTTCAGCTACTAGCTCCGGGAGAGAACCAGAGTGTGATCTGAAGAAATCTGTTTGGGTTTTACGCGACTTGTTCTTTTTGTTTTTGTTTGGGAAGATGCTACGCGGTAAGAAGCATGAGGGTTGGATGATGCAAGCTGATGTAGGCTCCATACAAGCGGGTTGAACGCAGAACGCGCCTCGTCTAGATGGATCAGAGTCGAATGTTTTGATCAGTGTTGGAGAAACCGCACATCTCAGGGAGAGATCAAAATCAGAAAGCATTATGTGACCGTCATCTCGAACCAGAACATTCTCAGGTTTCAAGTCTCTGTAAACAACACCGAGCATGTGGAGATACTCGAGCGCTAGCAACACCTCTGCAGCGTAAAATCTGCCAAAAAGAATAAATGTGGAACATCCAAAGAAAGTGAGATAACGATGAATGAAATATAGCTTCGGACACATTGAAACCAAGAGAGAAAACATACCGAGCAGCATACTCCGAGAAATGCTTCCCGGGTTGACGTTGCCTTAAAGTGTGCAGATCACCTCCAGGACAGTATTCCATGACCAAACACGAGAATCTGTCTGTCTCAAAATGAGTGTACAATGTCGGTAGAAAAGGATGATCTAATAGCTGTAGAATATCCCTCTCGGTCTGAGCTCGATTCAACTTCTTCCGGTTCTCAAGAGAAGCTTTATCCATCACTTTCACAGCAAAATGACACCGAGTTCCGCTTAACTCAGCCAGATAGACACTCCCAATATCACCACAACCTAACCGTTTCAGCAACTTGAAGTGGCTCATTCCCAAAATCCCATCTCGAGTCCGGATAGCCAAGATTGCATTCCACCTAGGATCATTCCCTTTGTGTGGCTTATTAAGACTTCCTGTGAAATTGCTCCAGCTGCTCTCTTCGCTTAGGCCGCTACTATCACTTGCTCTGCTTGCACTTGTCTTGGCGCTTTCAAACGAATCCAAAACCATACTGATACTCCTGTCACAGTAGTTCTTGTCCATACTAAGCACAACATCGCTCCTCTGTGTACTACTTGTTGCAGAAGAGCTATTAGCAATACTCATAGCCCGGGCGAAATTCATACTTTCAACACTACTGCTATGTGGGCTCACATTGGTACTGGGAGGTAGAGAGGCATCCCAAACACATTCCTTGTCTGAATCTGGCGGTAGCAGAGAGTTTTCTGTGTTCTGCGATGCACGAGAAAACGGGGACAGCGATGTAGCAGGTTCCTCGACTATGCTTTCTGCAGGTGAGAGTATTCCCGGGCTTGGCTTCTTCGGAGGCACGCAGAGCGAGAGATCCTCGAGAAAGGGTCCTTTAGTAGTAGTAGACATGCTCTTCATCAAGCAAACCGAATCAGTTTTGTTTTTCTCACTGATGGGCACATAAACAGATGTTATAAGATCCATATCGTCAGGCTCTGGAGGATGACTAACCCCACGGAAAGAGCTAGAACCAGCTTCCTCAGACATATCATTGCTTCCCTTACAAGTAACATCATCATCAACAGCCCCGATTTCTTCAATCTCCAACAAAGGATACTTCGCTTTCATCGTTCTAACAGATGTTACAACAGGCTCAAACTCCTGAAAATCATTCAGGTTACCACCAAATTGACTCATTATCATATCTTCTCTATGCCCATTGAGAACTTGGCTAAGTTCTCTCCCCAACGTCGTAGTTGGATTCACTGATCTTCCAGCGTTGTATCGAGCAGCTCGTTCCCTCAAAGACTCCAAATGCATACCATTAACCGTATCTCTAGTCTCCAAGTCTAAGTATGGTCTTCTTGATAAGTGACCAGAGACAGGACCTTTACTAGGAAGTCTCTTGAGCTCAGCAACTCTTTCCATTTCCAGCATTCATGCGATCTTTAACACCAACACCAAAATCTCTGTATCACCTTAAAAGCAAATAATGTCAGCTAATTCAAAATCTCTATTGACTTCATTAACATAAGCAAACACAAGAGAGATACAAACAAAAACCCACCAAACAATTCCGGGACCATATTCTAAAATCTTGTCGGTGAATATATTTAAGCACACACACAAGTAGAATAGAAACCGGTAACACAAGATTTGTGAATAAACCTCAAGACTAATATTTCATTTATGGTTTCAAGACAAAGAATAGAACACGAGTGTGTGTGTGTTCCATTGGTCGATCTGAAATTTCCAGAAACCTTAGTCGAGAAAAGAAGAATCTTTAAATAGGAGTTTCTGGAAAGTTCGATAAGCGAAGGTAACATCATAGGGATTATAAACTGTTCTTAACTTTCATTCATAGAATCAATCAAAACCCACGAAAATATCCAAATAGAAAACGACAAAGTGCAGAGATTTAAAACAGGAAGAATCGTCACTAACCGGAAACAAGAGACGAACACCGCCGAGATCGAATGGTTTTTTTTTCCGGTACAATGCAGCCGATACAGAGAGAGGAAAATGTTACCAAAGAGGAGATTTTGTCAGCGAAAAACTGGAGAAATCGAATTGAAAAATAGAGAGGAGAAAACCAAAAAACCCTCAGGGCTCGAAAATTAGAGTGGGGTGGGAGGGATATGGAGTCTGTAGCTCAAAGGCTTTTGCTTTATGTGTGTGTGGGCGCTATCTAGCTGCGACTGACGGTAACGGAGAAACTTTAAAAGAATTTCATAAATTAAAAATAAATAAATGACAACAAGAGTGAGTGTGGGGTCCATATACTGTAGGGTCCAGTTATTAAAATAGGACCTACATGTGTTCCTTCTTCTACCTACAATTTGTTTTGAGACGTTTCTTTTGCTTATCGTGATTGATCAAAGGTTTTTTTTGTGAGATATTCCATCTAGACTCATTTTTAAACTTTGTTATTTTCATTTTTTCTAGTGTTTTAAAAAATAAAGTATGTGCGATGTATCTAATTCTGAGTTGCAACTATTATCAACCTTTGATCTAAACACTAATACATCAGAGCATCTTGTTAATTGCTACAATCAAACATATGTTCATATGTTCTACTTTGCTCGATGATTATATGAAACAATTTTCTTTCTACACATTAAAATATATATGTAGATAATTTCTATTTATTTTGATAGAGATGAAACTATTCCTTTTGTTGTAGAATTAAAATAGAGGTAAATTTGAAATTAAGATAGTTTTTAAATTTTAATTTGAGAATATAGTAGTTTTTAGGATAGTTTAAGTTTTTAGGAGATAGATAGAGAGAAGAAGAGAGAAAGAAATTGAGAGATCAAAAAAACGTTCCTCTCTATTTAAAAAAAAATAAATTACCCTAAAAACTAATTATTTTTTAAATAAAAATTTAATTCTACCTAAATCTTTAATAATAACTTAAAAAAAAGTACATTATCTCCAAAATAACCTATTAAAATATACTCCAGAAAATGAATAGTGAAAGAAAGAGACAAAGAATCAAAGCCTTGTGGATTTGTGAAAAAACTTTTTTGACCCACCAGCGCATATGTTGATTAGCTTTTTCTTATTTTTCTCACCATTTCCCATCACTTTTCTTTTTTCCCTTTTCTTTTCTTTTTTATATTTTTCCTCTACTCAAGATTTTGTCTTCATTTGAACATGTATTCGTAGAATTTTAATGGTAGCTACTTTTTTTTGTTTTATAAGTCGCTTGGTATCATCCACTTGAAGAACAAATGAAATATAACCCAAAAAAAAAACAATGAGTGGAGTTAGTGCAATGAAATATGATAAATAAGAAGACTGGGAACTTGTATTACAGAGTGATACACATATATACAATCATCACTGATAATATTAACTTTCAAAATAATTATGATGAGCTGCATGGGTTTAAAAATAAATATAGACTTATTGATAAAGTTACAAATCTTGTTCAAACAAATAATTTAGGGAATGACAAATATAGCAATGAATTGAGTTACAGAAAGAAGAAAAATCACTATTTTAATTAATCTTGTGTCTCCAATTCCACTAATTTGTCTACTCTCTCTTTTTGCATATAATGGCCATGATATTGTATTTATAATGGAACAGTTGAGTTTCAATTGACATTATGTGTTTTGAAAGCAATGATTAGTGGACACTGTTTTATGAGTTATAAAAATGTTTAAATCATATAATATTGTCTTAAATTCAGCAATACGAATAGTATAATTGATTAAGAAAACAATGTTGGACCTCGACGCTCTAATCATGGTGGGCTTGGTAAATGATGCTTTATTTGTCTGAAAAGTAAACAAAAAAAAGCTGCGACGATAATTTTATTAGAATTAAAAAAAAAAAAAATTAACACTGCTAATAATGTTAAAAAATCTCCGGTAAACTATAATTTGGAAAGCTGAGTTGTGAAATTGTCTAAGCAAAAGAAAAAAGAAGAATTATAAGTTAACAGAGATAGTTGTCGGCTTAGAGAGGGTAAAAGACGGAATTAACCTTCACAGTGAGACGTTGTAAGGGTTTCTGAGACGAGTTTGTGGGAGGGTAAAAAGGTAATACGAATCAGGTGGATTGCGCGTGGATTGAGGAGATCTATGTCTGGGACAGTTTTATCTTTATCAGTTTAACCAAACGGTCCAAAACATATGCAGTGTCTCGTCCTTTTATTTACTTTTATTTTCTTGTTTTTGTAATCGCTTAAGACAAATTTTAATGTCCTTAGACTATATGTATAGTATCAAATCCTGTAGTTCTAACTGAAATCATGTCTGTCACGATTTTCCCATTCAGTAAAAAAAGCTCCCATTAACTCATTCGAAATGTGAATATAGGAATTCATATATAACTTTTACCCGTTATATAATTTTATGTTTCAAATGATAGATCATTTACTAAAATTCCTTTAGGTAATGATTATTGATATTTAATTACGTGGGTGTATTAGTTGGTTATATGGGTGTGATGTGAATAATATGTGGTACTATAACTATGGTATCTTTATAGGTGGGGCTTGAATCTCAGCCTTCTCTTTTTTTTGAAAAGCACTTATTAAGAAGAAAATAAAGAAGGGTTTGAAAACTTTGAACACATAATAGACGTATCGAAACAATACAAAAGGGAAAAAAGCAACACAATTCTTAAATTGTGGACTCTCTCCTGATTCCATTCTCATCACATTCTGCTTTATTCTTTCCCTCCTCACTTACATTATTATTTTTCATATTCAAAATATTCCTCCATTTAGTTTGATTAAGCCTGATGGGTCATTGATCTAATGGTAATGATTCATTTCATAGGTGCAGACCGTTCATTTCGAACCATCCGACATTAAACGTAAATAACGTGTTCGATTTAAAATTAAATTTTCTTCAAAACAATTTTCTTTGAGTTGATCGAGTCTAATTCTACATTTTAGCATGGATAATTTACGTTTAATCGATCCTCCACAAACATAATGAAAAACTGCTTGGTAATGCATTTTATACCATTAACCCTTAACCACAAAGATTAAAATGGTCCACAAAGATAATTCAAACATTCCATGCTGCTGGAAAACCAAAAACTTAAAATGATTATTCAAAAAAAAAAAAAAAAAA
>VBRH01001493.1:0-17766 GCA_014578085.1 Cardamine resedifolia
ATTTCACCAAAAACAACCAAACGATAATCATATTCCCCAAGCCCCCACACAAGCTTTAGGGATAACTTTTGGTCACAACTCACCTTAAATACGACAGATCTAGCTAGATATGGACTTCCCAAGCTCAAGAACGACCTCCTTCTCTTCCCAAGCTCACGCCACACTCAGCTTCTCCAACCGCTTCTCTAAGCTTTTCAAACCTTCTTGATCTCGCAAGATCACAACTCCACAAGCTCCAAATCTCTATTCTCTCTTCTTATCTCTCTCTCACGCTCTCAAGCTCTCAATATCAGTTTCCCAAAAACTGAAACTCACGCGAAGAAGAGAAGAAGAAGGAAGAAGAGAAAGTCAAACAAGTTTTCCGAAATTGCAACAAAAGTCCTCCAACTTTTACAGCTTTACAATTCGGCCCCAAGATTTTTTAACTGGTTTATGACACCCCCGGAACAAATATAATTTGATTATTTCGACCCAATTAATCAATTCTCGAGATTTGTCTAAGGTTCATAAACCCGAGAAGATTCCAAAATTAATTAAATTAATTAATTTTCGAAACGCGGGCGTTACACCGGGAGTATTTGAACTAAATATAAACAATGCAGTGTGGAGTTATTAGCCGACAGGCTATGCCGTAAATGTTATGGTCATGAGACTATGCTGAGTAGAATAGCGGTTGTGTTATGCTGTGGATGTTAGCTGGGATGTTAGATTCGAGGACGAATCTATATTAGTGGGGGAGAATTGTAACATCCGTATTTTTTTATTTTTGGGGTTTTATGGGGAGAATTCGGTAGTTAAGGGGTTGTTTTGCTTAAATCAAATTTTCGGTTGGGTTTAATTGAGTATGGGGAAGTTGCGAGGCTGTGTTTAAAAGATCCAAAAAATGGAGGGTGGCTTTGTATTTTTGGAAAGTTGTGGGGAAAACCCTAAGTCTCGTTCCTTATCTCTCACGTCGAGCTTCCTTCCTCAGCAGTCACGTCCATCACCCACGATCACATCTTCGTCGCCATCACCATCGAGAGGAAGTGATCCAAGCTTGAGGTGTGGAAGCTGACGTCGTTCTTCATGCAAGGAGGAGCTCGGAGAGAGGGACGGCGCCGTACGATTTAAGCTAGTTCTCTCACGCTCGCGTACGTGTTTAATTAAGGAATTATTCATCCCGGGAGGTTCGGGATTTTTGCAGAGTTTTGTCGCAAAATTTCCTGTGCGTGTGTCAGGCGAGTGCAGTACCGTGGTTGGATAGTTTAACGAAAATTTTTCCGGTATAATTACGTGTTAGGATTTATTTCTGTGTTTTTGTGATTATCGCTATTTAATTATTGTTGAATTAAATTCCGGAAAAATGCTGATAATTGCTGTTAATTGTGAAATTATTTTCGGTAATTTTTTCGCAATTTTCTGTTGAAATAATTGCTGAGAATTAATTGTTTAATGCCGTTTTGGTTATTTTAATTGCCTTTTTTATTTTTAATTCATTAAAGTTTTTGGTGAATTAATTTTATTAAATGTTGTTATTATTCGGAATAATTTCTGTAATTTTTCAGTAATTTTCCGTTGCATTATTCGTTGAGGAATAATTGTTTTGGTGTCGTTTTGGGTGTTTAATTGTCGTTTATTAATTTTAATTCATTATTTCGCGGTGAATTAATTTTATTAAATTGCTGTTATTGTTGTTTGTCGAATCCGGACATTTAATTATATCGGAGGCATTTTCGTAATTTTATCCTAATTGACCTAGTAGACGGGTTGATCGTCTCCTCAGTATTTATTAAATACTGACTGCGTCTATTCGTAATGGCGCAGGTAAAAGAAAGGCTAAAGCTGCTAGTTGAAGCTCGTGGGGACTGCGGTACGGATCAAGATGACATACCGGGAGGGTCGTTATGTTTTTTTATTTATTTATAAATTGCTATTTTCATGGCTGTTATTTTTCGGTAAACCGTTAGGTTGTTAGTTTGATTTACGAATTTATTGGTTTATAATAAATCATTTATCGTTGAGTTGTTAATTGTTTTCGTCTGCTGGGAGTTAATAATAATTATGGGATTATTATTTGTAGTATAAAAAAAAAAAAAATTGGTCGGTGCGTTTCAATCTATATATGTACTATATATATGATTAAATACGGATTCATAACTATTATGCGACCAATTTTCTTTATTTTAAATGTCTAAGTATTTTATTTTTCCTTTTTGATATTTTAATATTAAATAATTTCATAATTAACTATTTGAAATATCTGAAGTTATGAAAAACAAAATATATTTTTAATTATTTATTACTAAAACAAAATATATTTTTAATTATTTATTAGTAAGAAATTAAGGCATAATTATCTTATATACTAAATTCATTATTTTGAGTAATTTCTATTATTTCTTGTTTAATAAGAAATTAAGACATAGTTTCCTTATATACTAAATTTACTTTTTTTTTTGTCTATTTTGGTGATGATTTTCCTTATAAGTTTTGACATATATTAATTTTTCTTTTTGAGTTTTTGGTTAGTTATCGTGAGAATTTATGTTAAACATTGACGTGGACCAATAACATCGCGTTTCTAAAATCCTATATGGACGCGTTAGAAACACTATAGCTAGCTTCAACTTTTATATAGTATATATTTAAATTGTTGAAATTCTATTAATTAATATATATGGAAAAATGTTTAAGGTAAAAATGCAATGTATTTATTATTAAATATTTATTATTTCTTAATATATATGAATGACTCAGAAAAACAAATTTTTTGATACAGAGGGAGTATAAGATTTTTAAAAGCTAATAGAAAAATAAAATTTAGTTTTCTTATTTGATCAAATAAAATTATTTTTTTATTTGGTAAAATAAAATAATTTTTTTATTTGATAAACTCTTTCTTATTTTAGTAACACTTGTTTAGAATAAAGAAACTTTTATAATCTAATATTCAATTTATTTTTGAAGCTAATGTTGAATGATAATAGTGGTTTGTTTAAAGTTATTCAGTTTATTTTTTATGTTGATGTTGAATGATAATAGTGGTTGTTTAAAATTATATGTTGCAGCCTTAGCATCAAGTAGCAATGTAGTAGAACTTTATTATAGTATAAGTTTCCCATTTGGTGTCTGTAAACAAAACAAAAAATGGCATAGAGAGAGAGAGACGCTTCAACTTGATCGAATCATGAAGCCCTCGTCCTCAGGTAACGTGTTCTCATCATCCCTGTCAGTGCTGCTGACCCCACTTCATAATCACAACCAAAACCCTCATCACTTATGACTTATGTACAAGAATTACAGCTTAGAGTTTACATAGACTGGTCCAATGGCCATATAGAGAGATTATCTTTTATTCTCTTACCAATTCCAATGGAGGATGCTAACACATGATTTACTGGGATCTCCTTGGATTACATAATAGAACAACACAGCTGATCCACCACCTGCGACTAGTGATATTTTGCTACCACAACAAAATTCATCAAGGAAAGATATCTACTACACTCACCAAATTATCTAGTGACAATTTCTAAGATGTTAATAAAGCCAGCTCTTGATCAATCTCATAGACATGGACAGATATCTCAAAGATCACGCAAGCTTGTTAAAGTTCCATATCACACATGGATCAAATTAAAACTCCAGGGAAAGACCCACAGAGGGAAGAGCCAGCAGAAACTAGAAGCAAACCTGAGCCAACCCCTTCTCCCATTGTCCTATACGAACAGAAACTCATAGTGTAAATCACCTAAAATAAGAAATGGATGATCTTAATTATCAATATCATTGGCCAATACAAGTAGTATTTAGCAATCAACAAACGAGGATCAAGTGAAGTAAAACCTAGAATTTTCTAAAGAAGAAGTCAGATTGATGTTGATGGACCTACACTGTGGGGGACTTGGTCAAAACTCACGTTTAATCACATAAAAAAAGGTTTGATGATATCCAAACAATAGAAACAACCACAGTTTTAATACAAAATGTTCCATCAAAACATTTTTATCATATTTTAATACAAAATGTTCCATCAAATATCCATATTGGGATGTAGTCCAAAAAAAATTATCAAAAAATGGAAGTAGAAATTAATTTGAATTTAATGGTCTGCTATTATGGGAATGTTGTAAAATGATTAAAGTGGGGTTTAGTAAAGTATATAATGTTTTTAAAGTATAATAAGAAAATATATATACTTTTAAATTAATAATTTGAGAAATGAGTATTTTTCATGTTGATGAACAAATGAGCGGATGATTTGTTAATTAATAAAAGTAACAAATGAACTTAAAAATCTTGTTACTTTTGGAACATAGAGAGTAATATTTTTGGTAATTACGTATTTCTTACTGTTACATGTCTTACCAAGTGACACATTCTCATAAATAACTCCATTAATATAAAAGTTCCTGAAGTAAAAGATAGCTTATTATCTTAATTCTCAAAAGAAAAACCATTTGAGAGTCTATATATAGAGATTAGGAAGACTTGGTAAAGGAACATCATCACAAGGCATTGTACAACAATTTCAGAACACCCAAAAAGATTTAACAATGTTGGGAATATGTCCAAAGGAAGATAAATGGCAGAGAGAGAAGCTTCAACTTGAGCGAATGAGGCCATGCAAGTAAGCTCCAGTCATCACAAGTGACACCATCGACACAACTCCAGCCGGGACCACTTTCCTCGTCCTTAGATATCGCGATCCCATCATCCCTGTCAGTGCCGCTGACCCCACTGCATAATCACAACCAAAATCCTCATCACTTATGTACAAGTATCACAGCTTAAAGTAGTTACATAGACTATCATGGCCAAATAGAGAGATTATCTTATATATTCTCTTACCAATGCCAATGGAGGATGCTAATACAGGATTTACTGGGAGCTCCTTGTATACATAGTAGAACAACACAGCTGATCCTCCTCCTGCAACTAGTGATATTTTGCTTCCGCGTTTTAGGTAACCCATCAACCCACCAGCTGCCACAACAATTGCCATGAGTCAAAACATTATATGTTACACGAAGATGACGGATTGGAAAATAAATTGCATTAAGGAAAGATCTACTACACTTAGTAAAGGATGGAAGAAAACGTAAAGATATACACCAATACTGAAAACATTATAACACTATTTACAATTATCTGTACCCAACACTCGCAATTTGGACACAACCTAAACGTTCTTAAATCTGGATAGATCAAGACAATAGAACCAGTTTCGATCATTGAAGTTAACAACTAACACATTTGTTCACACAACAACACATGCTACACTATTATCAGACTGATAACCACACATTACAAAGCCAATATAGTACTCAAGACAGTGACAGTGATATCTAATTTTTAATATCGCGTTCTATTACCTAATGGTTGTCTCTCTTGCACTATCTTAGATTTTGTTATCTGAAGTCATGGGATTTAGAATAGTTATATTTAATTTGTGTACTTATCTTTATATAACTTCAACAGATATGTAGATAAGAAATTGGATTTATTTGGATGGTACTATCATTGAACAAAGGTCTAAAATGGTAACTGTTGTATCCTAAATCATTTTTTTCCAAAGTCTAATTTGTTAGTAAAGCCAGCTCTTTTTCAATCTCATAGAGATTTTAACTCCATCAGTTGGTCCGACATGGACAGATATCTCAAAGATGAACAAGCTTGTTAGAGTTCCAGATCACATTGATCAGAGACTAGTGGTGTGGAAGAGACTTTAGCAGAAGATTACAGAGCTGCTGATCCTGATAAAGAGTGGTAAAAAGCTTTTCCAGCTCCAGGGACAGTACCACAGAGGGAAGAACCAGCAGAAACTAGAAGCAGACCTGACACAACCCCTTGTCTCGGTGTACTATACGAACAGAAACTACAGTGTAGCTAAACCAATGTAAGAAATGGATTATCCCATAAGCTAATAATCACAATGTAGATTTTTCTCAGGAAGAAGTCATGTTGAAGTTGATGGACCTTATTCTGTAGAGACTTGGTCAAAACACACATTGCGTATCGAGAAAAGCTACTCTACAGCAAAACATTTCCACCAAAAGACTATAGGCTCTATCGTTAAGATCCCTGCTGATGTATTCTCATTCCTACCTCTTAACAAAGTCAGCTCTAATTTCCTTAATTACCAAACTCGTCGACTCTAATTCCATCAGAAATATTACAAATGACTATTGAATGAACCGAAAGGAAACAAAATACGAAGTAATCACACATCAATTATGTATCTATTGGGAATAAATGTCCCACAACGGAAGTTGGACAGTGATCATGAGTAATATATAAAGGATATGAGCCAATCCACTCATTGCCAATTGGTTTTTAGTTGGAAGCTCATAATCTAATAGTATCAAGCAAAAAAACATACATATGCCAAGAAAATCACAAAATTTTTGCAATATGAAATTATCTGTTTTCAAAATATCACACCTAAGTACATATGATTTCAAATACATTTTTCAAAACTAGTGACAGAGACTTAACTGGTTACACAGAAAAAGCAAGATCGAAGCATATAACACTAAACAAATGAAGAACTTGATCAGATATACAAAAAAACTCAAACTTACTAAGACTATTTTATATTATCTTCTTCAACCAAGAGTATAGATCATAATCAAATCGAATATGTCGTTTTGTGATTCATCGTAAATATACACAAATTCAATTTTTGTAAATTCCATAAGCAAACCAGATTGATACCTCCGAGGAGAGAAGCATAGACAAGAGTGAACTTCTGCGACATAGATGACTCCATTTTCTTTTTCTTCTTCTTCTTCTTCTTCTTCGCTCGCCTACGATGATGATGATCTCTGCTTTTTCTATGGGAAAATAAGTCAAAGTCAAACAAAGCACAAGTCAAGAACGGCGTCATGACTTGACGATGAACCTTTAGTGGGCATGGGCCATGTTTTTTTTTATGGATTTTTGAATTAGCTCTTACGTAGAAACTGAAGGTAGGCCCATACATACTTTTGATGATTAGTTATTTTTTATGAAGTTTTGTTGCGGATAATTTATGCATTTGTGATATAGGTATACTACTGTATTTTGTTAAAACATTTGCTTATAATTAGAATCCGCGTATTGCGCCGGAGAAAACACATTTAAAACTGAAATTTAATAAACTTAGATATGTGATGCCAAAAAGAAAAAAAAAACTTAAATATGTATGTCTTTTTGAAAATTTGATTATGTTTTTGGGTTGTAAAATTTGATTGTAATGAAATGTGTATATTGTTGGGTCTAGTCTACTGTACTACGGATTTAGAATCTTGACTTTTTATGTATCTGTTTTGAATTATCCGAACCTATTTGGGTAAACGAAATATAATTATTTAAGGTATCTGAATTATCCGTTTGAATAATTATATAGTCTTAGTGCCACGAAAGTGGATTAATCTAGATTAGTGTTCCTAGACTGATGGTTAGTTCTAAGAGGTAGAATAAGGCTCCATTAGTTAGAAGTCAATCACCCTATGCATCTTTCATTTTTCGAAAGTTCGTCTTTCTTTTCCCGAAAGTTTGTCTTTCTTTATTGGATTTTCAAACCGTTTTACTTATTTCCTCTTTCTTTATTTGAACTTGAATTTGTTTCAAACCAAAACCCTTTTGATTAGCTTAGATTGAATATGAAATATGTAGTCTTAGTGTGCTAAAGCCATTTCTTTGTGGGATCGTTACCTTTTGTGCCGCAACGGCATTAAGATTATCTGATAACCTTGGTGTAAAAACCGCTTTATCACGATGTGGACTTTTGGTTCTCTAAATCTTGTTGGAGAACCACTTGCCAACCTGCAGATCGCATTTGTCTTCAATCTCACTGTTGTTTCAATGAGCTGTTGCAACCCAATAAGTTTTAACATCTCAATAACTTCCTGCAATTTTGGTTAATTTCATACCATTCATAAAGATGTCTTCCAACTTCTCATCATCTAAGCCAATTACTTGAGAAGATAAGTCTTCAAAATCATGAACAAACTCATCAATTGAACCAGTTTGTCTTAAGGCAAGCAATCTTTGACTAGGTGAGCGAATTTTATTATTCCCAAAACGGACCAACAACTTCACTTTAAACTTATTCCAATCCGCAAATGAGTATAGACCTGTTTGGTTCCTCGTTCAGATGGTTCATCTGGATGGAGATGAGACTTGATGTTTGTTTAATGCAAAAAATTAATCATTCAGATGGATCATCTGAATGAGTTTTGAAATCTAGGCAAAATTTTTAAAATCATCTCGATGATCCAAATTGGATCATTTGGATGGAGATGATTCATCCAAAAATGACAAATGACAAATGTACCCTAAACTAATTTTATTTTCTTTGTTAATTTAATTTGTTTTAAAAATATCTAAATCAATAATAATGTATAAAAAAATAGTCATTTTGGCGGGAAAACATCATTTTGTGATTTTCCGCTAAAATTACGATTTCAAGGTTTTGACGGGAAAACTTCATTTTACGGTTTTCCGCCTAAATTGCGATTTCATGGTTTTGACGGGAAAATGTCATTTTGCGGTTTTTGCCAAAATTGCGATTTCATGATTTTGGCGGAAAAACGACATTTTGCTAACCGTTTTGCGGGAAACTTTATTTTTTGCAGTCTTTCGTCAAAATTGTGATTTCATGGTTTTGGCGAAAAACAACATTTTACAATTTTCCGCATAAATTACGGTGTCACGGTTTTTGCAGGAAAACATCATTTTGCAAATTTTCGGCATCGGTTTCACGGTTTTGGCAGGAAAACTTCATTTTACGGTTTTCCGCCTAAATTGCGATTTCATGGTTTTGGCAGGAAAACGTCATTTTGCGATTTTCGCCAAAATTGCTGTTTCACGGTTTTGGCGGGAAAACGACATTTTGCGATTTTTCTCCGAAATTGTGTTTTCATGGTTTGGGGGAAACGTCATTTTGCGATTTCCCGCAGAAAGTGAGATTTCATAATTTTGGTGGTAAAATGACATTTTACGATTTTCTGTTGAAAGTGTGATTTCACGGTTTTGGCGGGATAACGATATTTTCGATTTTCTGTCGAAATTGTTATTTTACGGTTTTGGCCGAATGCAATTAATTCCGCGATTATATGTTATTTTTGCGGAAAATATCATTTTACAATTTTTGAAAAATTGATTTTACGCTTATTCCAGTTTTTATTATATTATTATTTGTTACTGTTCTAAATATTGTATTTTAAAAATATGATTAAGATTTAAATATGATTAAACTAAATCATTGGCATGTTAGTCAATTTCTTATTAAAATCATTGAGGTGGAGATGAAAATTTATAAAAACTAAGTAACAAACAAAAGTTCATTCAGATGGATCATCTAAATGAACAACCTAAAATAAAAACAAACAACATTTAAATAGATCATTGAATGAACTATTTGAATGAACCATCTGAATAAAAATGCTAGATGGAGAAACAAACATACCCTATATGTTAATTTGCCAACTGTACCAGCTAAGTACATGACCTGCTAAACTCAAAAAAACGAGTCCCAATTTCTATTCTTCTGTATAACCTCTGATCTGGAAAAATTGTTCCACCTTAGCAATCCAACCAGATGGATTCTCACCGTCAAACACTGGTATCTCCACTTTCTTCATCAAGCTCTCTCGATTTTTAACATTTATATTCCCCCGATAACCTAATGAATTTTCTCTATTTCGCAGATCCAAATTTGAGTTATTTACCTGGGATCGGTGATGAGATGGTTCGTGTGGACTCAAAGAAGCACCGCTCGATCTCTGTTCATGTTGCGAATAGGTTTTGATAAAAAACCTCGATGTGCTTCGCCATCTGTTCAAGAACTTTCTCCGTTGTTATTTTTCATTCGCACAATGTCTACATCATCGTCTCCACTCTTATACAATTATATACAATTACTTATACTATTGCTGACTAATCTTATTTTACTTGTTCAGCTCATCATGCTCTTGCTCCAGCTTAGCAATATTTCCAAAATCCTTCTTATTCCTTCTGACATAGGCTTATCACAAATCCATGGGTTCCTCGCCATAAAATGTTGAGAAAGCCCAACAGTGGAGTCGTAGAATGCATAACAGATGTTGTAAAAGAAACCAAAAGACCCACCATTTTCTTAGATTTTAGATGGTGGTCAGTGAAGCAAAAAAAACAAGATGAAACAGACATATATAGAACGAAAGATCGATGAGAGAAACGAAGGATATAGAAACAGTTCGACGCCGGCGAGAAAAGACATCGCAGACGTAAACAAATCTAGAAAAAATTGCTTGCTTCGATAATGGCACTTGGGAGAGAAAACTAGGGCCGAATCAGTTTTACTTACTATGAATATGAGACCAATAACATTAGAATCTTAAAATTCTAAATATTTTTAAAAATTAACATACCAATAACCCCCTAAAGAACAATCTACATTGGGCTCTCGGCTTCCTCACTACTCATTGCTACACAAATAGTTACATCACATAAACACGGTTACTCAGCCGAAAGTTATGTTTCTTTTATTATTGGGAGGATTACTAGAATACCATAGAATAAAAAATTATTAACTAGAATAACCCATAATTTATTTTAATTGTTAGAGTATTTTTCAATTTTTTAAAATCCAAATGTACCCTAAAAAACTTTGTAAGGAAAAACAGAGTTACAATAATGCCATTAATATTTGATTTCAGCATGGTAAAAAGTTGTCGATATTTACAAAAAATATCACTCCGTCTTATGTTATCGCAGACTTATTTTCTTACAAACATATTTTCTATTACTCTAGATTTATTAAACAAACTCAGTTATGCAGATTTTTTAACGTTATGGCAGACTTATTTTCATTTATAGACTTATTTTCTATTACTACATATTTATTAGACTAACTTAGTTATCGCCCATTTTTTAAACGTTATGGCAAACTTATTCTCTTACAAACTTATTTTCCAGTACTGCAGATTAATTTGACTAACTCAGTTATCGCAGATTTTTGTAACGTTATGGCAAATTTATTTTGACTTACGGACTTATTTTCAATGAATAGAGATTTAATTGATTAACTCAGTCATCGCATATTTGTTTATCGTAATGGCAGATTTATGTTGACTTACAGACTTATTTTCAATGACTGCAGATTTATTTGATTAACTCAGCCATCGCAGATTTGTTTATCGTAATGGCAGATTTATTTTGACTTACATACTTATTTTCAATGACTGCCAAGTTATTTGATTAATTCAGTCGCAAATGTTTACCGTAATGACAGATTTATTTTGACTTACGAACTTATTTTCAATGACTGTAGATTTATTTGACTAATTTAATCATCACAGATTTTTTTATCGTAATGGCAAATTTATTTTCTATGTTAGTCGCATATTTATTTACATGTTGGTTACAAAGTTATTTACATATTAGTCGGAGACTTATTTTACATATTGGTGCAGACTTATTGACCCATTGGACGCATACTTATTTACGTATTAGGCACAGACTTATTTTACATGGCGCAGACTTTATTAATCTAGCACTGCAGATATCTGTATCGTCAAATCTGGACCATACGATTTAGGATTTCACCTTCTTCGATTTCAGCCTCTTTCGATTTCAGCCTCTTTCGATTTCGTCCTCATCTTCTTCCTCTGTCATTTTCATGGTTCTCTCTCTCATCGTATCAGTTATTTTTTGTTTATACATCTTCATCTTCCTCTCTCTTCGTCTATAACTCCATCTTCATCTTCTTCTTCCTCTTTTCTTCCAGAAATTTTGTTATCTTTGTGTAAAGATATGGAGCAAGTTATTCTGGTAAGTGGAAAATGGAAGTTTGAAAGAACTAGATGATTGCTTGTTATTGATGTTAAGCGAGGATCTCGATTTCTAGCAGCTGGATATAATATGCGTTATGAGAATTTCATTAGAATGGTGTATGAGGATTATGGGTTGGATCAGAGAGTATCTAATGTCCAATTGAGCGACATGTTTCCAAAGAAGATTTTGCAAAAAATACCTCATGATACACTTCTGTTGTATGTTTCTAATTGTAGGCAATTCCAAGATTTTTTGGGGTAATCCAAAGCAGATATGCTTCGACTTTGTGTGGAAGTGAAGGATAAAGTGAATTTGAAGAAACATCAGAAGATGATGTTCCAAAAGCTGAAGAGAATTGTAAAGATTTGAAGACGACATCAGAAGATGATGTTCCAAAAGCTGAAGACGATGGTGATCAAGATGATGATGAAGATGATGTATCCAGATTAGTATATTGTGACGACTCCGATGGAACAAATTCTGGCGATGAGAATTTTGCAGCGTATGGGATAGTTTATGAAGAAGAGGAAGAGGAAGAAAAGGTGAAACTACCTATAAAGAATAGAGGTTCCCCAATTTTTGTAAGTGAGGACAATGGTAATGTTGAATTTTCGAAGTTAGAAATGAGTTATGTGGATTTAGCTGTGGAACAATGTTATGACACGAAAGAGCATTTGGAGACAAGAATGAAGATTCTAATTGTAGTCCAGAAATTTGATATCGATTTAGATAAATCGACACCATTCCTATGGACTCTTAACTGTTGGGTGAAAGGATGTTCATGGAAGGTACGAGCTTCACCAATAGGAGATTATCCAAGATTTCATACATTATGTCCCGAAACATACATGTTTAGTTACAGAGTTATCTTCATCATCCTACACATTAAAAAAAAAAAAGTTAGTAATCACAAACGAAAATAAGTAACAAGAGTACTAACATTTGAGTGTTTCTTTCCTTCGATCATCTCCTTCTTCTTCTTAGAAGTTTGACCAAAAGACTTGGAAGTCTTCAAATCCGCATGTAGTAAACGCTTCTTCAAGAATGTTTTCACTACAGGCCAAGCATTTGCAACCAAATGATCTCCAATGATATCTTCAATCAACTTGTCAAGTTTTGGATCAAAGTTTTTATCTTTGTCACTCCATTGAGGATACATATCTTCTAATGCAACCGGAAGCATATGCCTCACACGAACCTAAATAGCAAACAAGTATCATATTAATATCATCACTATAGCAAAGAAGTATGGCATAATGAATTCATACATGTCCATGTTTAGCTTTCTCCTCTCTTATTAAGTCTTCAAATCTAAATCACTGATGACATCCTCGCCAGTTAAGTAGTGCTGGAACATCAACCAAATTCCTTCTAAACCCATATAACTCTCCTAAAGTAGTAACATATTCAAATAACCATATGAGCAGCACATGAACACATCTGTGTAATTGGTAAGTGATCCCTATGTAATGAAAAACCTTAATTGAATTTACTAATCTAGTAAATCCCTCTCCACCCCATGGAAATTTGTCAAAACTCTATGCATTAAACACTCTTCTTGCACTACTCAAAGGTACCTTTGATCCATGATTTATGCCATATATTCCAACGTGTAAGATGAATAACCTTCTTATCATCATCCTCTTCTCCTTACTCTAACTCTGACAAAGTTTTAAAACTTTCAATAACTCCTCCCAAGTTGGTCCATCCCCTAAAAGAACTTTTATTTCTTCCCAAAACTCTTGATAATCAGCATCATCTAGTGAATTTTTGATGGAAAAGGATCACAGTTAAGGCATGTGATATCCTTAAACTCGTGTAGCGAAAACTTGAGTGGTTGACCATCAATCAACAACCAAAACTCGTGAATATTGTTGATTGACAATTGTGTGAGAGGAAGAAATGAACAATCTGGGATGCCCATATGTACTTCTTCGTCAAATATATGTCTAAGAGCTTAAGAAAAACCCCAACAGAAGAGTCAATCAGCTCATTCCACGCATCTAAACCAATAACCTTTTTCATGATCTTAAACTTGGAAAGAGAACAATAGTGGTTCATGCTCCTAACTTGAATAGCAGATTTTCCATCTTCATGCAATCTAGGATGATAAGAAGCTATCAATCTGCAATCAAATCAAAACACCAAAGAAATCAACAATCAAAACAAATAACTCTAACAAAAAATATGCGACAACCAATAGATAAATTCACGACAACCAATAAATAAACCCGCGACCACAACCAAATAAATCCACGACAAACAATAAATAAATCCGCTACCACAACTAAATAAATTCATGACCACAACTGATGCGATTCTCCTTGAAGAATCACAACCCAAAATCGTCACGGAGAGGTTAAGGGATGGAAGGTTTGTTCTAGACTCGATTAACAAGCACCTAGAGATGAAATGGATTAGGTGTCACCACAAATGATTGCGGAAAGCCACTTGATAAGACTAAGAGTTTTGAAATCGAATCACACGAAATCGAGAACAATGATATTTTTTTTTAAAGAAGATTTTAATAAAAAAGATAGATGAAGATTTACATGAGGTCGCGTTAGTTTTTAAAGAGGAAGAAGGCAAAGAGGAAGAAGAGAGGAAGAGGAGAAGACCACGAGTTTCGAGAAATGCCTCGAGAACTCGTACTTTGACAACACAAACAACAAAACAAAAATTCAAATTTGAAAATAAGATTAAACATAGATGGGCTGCGAAAAGAAGAAGTAGCTCGGGCCTTGGAGTTGGATCGGACTCAACAAATGGAAAGGTAAAACATGAAGTCCAATGCACCTCATGAAAAGCCTTTCCCGGAAAACCCATGGGGAAAAATGGAAGAGAAGGGAAAAAGAGTATGCATGGCCTTCATGGCCATTTTTCAAGTATCTTAGGCGTGTATCTCGACCAATGTAGCCTTGATACCATCTTCTAAGCTCAAGTGATCCGAGTGATTCTTTACTTGTTAAAATAGGACTTTAACTTCTTGTTGAAACTCCTTAGATCTTGACCGGGTCATTGCTCCAAATGGGACCTCTAGAACATCCTTTGTCTTGTGCTCCTTGCTAGTTTCCTCACAAGCCTCTATTCCTTGTTCCTGAGCTTTAGAACCTCCTAGATTCGTATCATCCTCTCCCAGTTGAAAAAGATTTGTCCTCAAATCTGCTTTATCTGCCACAAAAGGAACTAAATCAGAAATATTGAACAAGGAACTAACGGTATACTTACCTTGAAGATCAAGTTCGTAGGCATTGTTGCTGATTTACTTAATGATACGAAATGGTCCATCAATTCTTGGCATGAGCTTGGACTTTCTTTCTTCAGGGAACCGCTCCTTGCGAAGATGTATCCATACGAGGTCTCCAACCTCTAATATAAGTTCTCGTTGTCCCTTGTTAGCTTTCCTCACATATTGCTCCATCTTCTTCTCTATGTTTTCTTTGGCTGCCTTATGAATCTTTTTAATGATTTCTGCCTTTTTCTTTCTGTCCAAGCTTGTTCTTTCACTCAAAGGTAAAGGAATTAGATCCGTAGGTGATAAAGGGTTAAAACCATAAACGATTTCAAAAGGTGAGAACTTTGAAGTGGAATGCACCAAATGATTATATGCAAATTCAACATGTGGTAAACATTCTTCCCATGAATTCAAGTTCTTCTTAATTAATGCACACAATAATGTGGACAAACTCCTATTAACAACCTCAGTTTGACCATCGGTTTGAGGATGACATGTAGTGGAGAATAACAACTTGGTTCCTAGTTTAGACCACAAGGTTTTCCAAAAATAACTTAAGAACTCGGTATCCCTATCGGAAACAATTGACTTAGGCATGCCATGCAACCTCTTTAAAGAACAGGGCAGCAATATGAGATGCATAATCCGTTTTATTACATGCTATGAAATGCGCCATTTTAGAGAACCTATTAACCACAACAAATATCGAATCCTTTCTATTCTTGGTCATAGGTAATCCTAACACAAAATCCATAGAAATGTCAGTCCAAGGATGAGAAGAGATGGGTAGAGGATTATACAAACCGTAGGGCTGAACCTTAGACTTAGCTTGTTTGCAAGTGACACATCTTTTACAAATTCTCTCGACATCACGTTTCATATGTGGCCAATAGAAGTGTTCTTGCAGGATCTTGAGCGTTTTAAAATTGCCAAAATGCCCCATTAATCCTCCTCCATGAGCTTCCCTAGTAAACAACTCTCGAGTAGAACAATTAGGCACACATAAGCGATTATCATAAAATAAAAACCCTTTACTTCGGTAGAATCGCCCATGAGCACTCTTCTCACAAAGCTTGTAAACCTCTTGGAAATCAACATCGTTTTGGTAGAGGTCCTTTAATTGTTCAAATCCTAACAGCTTTATTTCAAGAGTAGAGAGTAGAGTGTACCTCCTAGATAGTGCATCAGCCACTATATTTTCCTTACCTTATTTGTATTTGATGACATAGGGAAACGTCTCGATAAATTCAACCCACCTCGCATGTCTTTTGTTGAGCTTTTGTTGTCCCTTTAAGTGATTGAGAGATTCATGATCGGTATGTATAACAAACTCCTTTGGCCATAAGTAGTGTTGCCAAGTTTGTAGTGCTCGTACTAACGCATAGAGTTCCTTATCATACGTAGTGTAGTTCAAGGTTGCTACTCCTAACATCTCTCTGAAGTAAGCTATATGACTCTTCTCTTGCATGAGGACAACTCCAATTCCTATTCGTGAGGCATTACACTCAATTTCAAACGTTTTAGTAAAATCAGGAAGAGTTAAGAGATGAGCATGAGTAAGCTCCTTTTTAAGGCGTTGAAACGCTTCTTCTTGTTCCTTGTCCCATTTAAACCCAACGTCCTTTTTGAAAGCTTGCACAAAGCGTCTATAGAACCCGGCAAGTCCATGAAAGCTTCTTACTTCTCCCATCGTTCTTGGACTAGGCCAATCTCGGATAGCTTTGATCTTCTCCTCATCGACCTTAATGCCATCTGCACTTACCACAAAGCCTAAAAATGCAAGGTTATCCGTACAAAAGGTGCATTTCTTTAAATCGGCATAAAGCTTTTCCTTCCTAAGGGCTTCTAACACCATTTCTAAGTGCTTAACATGAGCTTCTAGGTTTTTGCTGTAAATGAGAATGTCATCAAAATATACAACAACAATATGACCTATAAAAGCTCTAAGGACATGGTTCATTAACCTCATGAAAGTGCTAGGTGCGTTTGTTAAACCAAAGGGCATAACTAACCACTTATATAACCCATGCTTTGTTTTAAATGCAGTTTTCCACTCATCTCCTTCTTTCATTCTAATTTGATGGTAGCCACTTTTAAGATCAATTTTAGAACATATGCAAGCACCATGCAACTCATCAAGCGTATCATCTAATCTAGGAATGGGGTGTCGATACTTCACCGTGATATTGTTGATAGCTCTACAATCAACGTACATGCGCCAGCTTCCGTCCTTTTTGGGTACAAGTATCACAGGAACAGCGCAAGGACTCATACTCTCACGTATATGGCCTTTATCTAGAAGCTCTTCAACTTGCCTTTGAAGCTCCTTTGTTTCCACGAGATTGGTTCTATAAGCCGGTTTGTTCGGTAAAGAAGATCCAGGTACAAAATCTATTTGATGTTCTATGCTTCTCACCGGTAGTTTGATATGCGAGTTTTTAGGCTTGGGGCTATCAAATAACCCTTTCGTACCTTGTGTACTTAGGGATCGATCCACGAGAAAGCAAGAATAACACACTAAGAATGCAAGAAACTAATCAAGCTAAACGAACAAGATATTTTGTTTTCGGTTTGTAATGTAACGAAACTAATGTTTAAAACGGAACAAAGATATTAATTAAGAAAGACAACAAAGACATCAAAAAACAATTATCGAAGCTCAAATTAAAATGCAAAGAAAACAGTCTAAACAAGATGATCGGTTTTTAGATATTAAAAAGTATGGATCGTTGGTAAGGTAATTCGACAAG
>VBRH01001495.1:0-17717 GCA_014578085.1 Cardamine resedifolia
TGCGTCACCCACCAGATAGTGGACTGCGAGATCCACCCGGTATCCCTCTAGACACCTAATTGAACGGAAATTCCGCTCCAATCGCATCTTCCACTCATCTACCTCCCCAGGCTTAGTACCACTCGAGAATAATCCTGTACCAATCCTCTGTAAGCTTGTCCATCATCTTCGGTGTGTTGGAGACTCACCTATAACCTCAACCCTCGGTTGCACCTCTGCTATCGGTGGTACATCCAGAGCCTGCACTGATACCCTCTCTGGTAACCGCTCCAACGATATGGTCAAGAGTTCCACAATACGGTCATCTCGAGCATGAGCAACACCTGCTGCAATACTCGCAGCACCCGCTGGCACTTCAGCAACACCGGCACCCACACCGGCCACACCCTCAGACTCCACCTGATCCGCCTGCGACCCCACGACCTGCTCAACCGTAGCACTCCATGCTACACTCTCCTCAGCCATCGCAGCTCTCGCATTCCTCTGAACGCGACCCTGACCTCCACCCATACCACGACCCCAAACTCTACCAGGATTCACCATCCTTGGCGAACCCACGGTTATTAAATTTCTAATAAAAATAACAACTACAACACAACAAAGAAGTCTTACCGTAGAATCTCATTGAAGACTCGAAGAGAATGATCTAGAACTTCATGCTCAACCAAAATGACTAACTCACATAGACAATTTCAAACAACGGTTTACTCATGCTATAAATAACACCGAAAAACTCAATTAAACTCCAAATTAAATTTTTCTAAACCGTCCCAAAACCGTAAACGCTTTGATACCAAATTGAAACAACCGCACGCAATTTTTTTGTTTTTGTTGCAAATATTAAAATCCCCATAAATAATAATATCAATTAACAATTCATAGAAAAATTCCAAATAGAATAATTAAACTCAACAAAAATCAATTTATTCTAATTTATTCAATTATCAAGTGACACTCTAAATTAATTTAATAAATTAATTCGCGATCCAAAAATTCAATCGGAAATAAACCATAAATTCACCAATTTATTCACCAAAATCATAAAACTAATAAATAAATAACCAACAAACCGACAAGTCTAGATCATCCCCTCTTCCTCGCCTTGATCCCACGGTCACTCTTTTTCTTTCCCTGCATCAAATAAAGGAGATGCATAAGTATTTCGATACATACTTAGTGAGGCAATCCTCTCATCTACAAGCTATACACATAAACGATTTAAAATATTTAACATATTTAAGCACGAAAATACCGAATAAATCAACCATCTCATGAAACACTCGATCTATATCCACCATAGATCATACATGACCTATATTCATGAAAACACATCAAATATTAAAATCGCTTAGATAAGCTTATAGTCATGCACTCACCTTTGCTCACGATAATTTCCTTGATGATATTTTCCTTTTTAAGAAACCTTCTTTTTCAGGAACTTCTAGGGTTTCTTAAAGGTCACCACAATACAACCGCAACCTTTCTTACTGGCCCTACAACCAACCAAAACAACAAAATAACCTTCAACCTAAACTGAGAAAATCTGAAAAAATGACAGAACGTACACCCTGAAAGATGGGATCACGAATCGAAATCTAACCGTCCACTTTCAAATCGCACCGTTGAAAAGCACCCCTTAGATGTCCTGAAGATAGCCTCAAAGTTTCGTGATGATCCGACCACAGATGAACTCATGATCTTCCTTTGAATCCACGTGGGTCCAGATCGCGTCTTAAACAGAGCACTTCACGAAAACACGAATAACGTTTAGAATAACAACTCAAATCAACATCCGCAAAATGGTACATATAGATCTAAAGATTAACTACAACTTCACAATATTTCTTTATCATAGGAAACGATTTGCTAGGTCGAACCTCGGCTCTACCATGAACTGTTAGATCTGACTGCAACTCCTTCTTGAGCAACCATCTTGAGCAAGCTTCTTTCTCTCTTTCAGCCACTCTCAGCCTCTCTCTTTCTCTCCATGAAGGTGGCCACGAAAATTACGAGAAATAACTAGGGCTTCTGCGATTGTTAGACTTTAAATAGGCTTAGGTTTATTTTCGGTCTACTTAAATTAAACCAGGAGTTAGAATTACAAAAATTAATCAATTCATCCCTTGGTTTAATAATATCTTAAAAACCAGTCCCTAAACCAACATTAAAATTAATCCACCTCCACTTTTCAATCCTGACATAAAACTCAAATTTCCGTTTTCTGGAACACCGGCGTTACAGTCACAAAGAAAACAAACATGTGGAGAGGTCCACTCTCGGGTGTGTTCACCTGTTGATAACCTATTTTGGATTGCGAGCCATGCTATAAAAGCATATCGCGGAATCGCATAAGGAAACCATATCACGTTCGACCATGGAACTCGAGTACCGGCTTCTCGTATTTGTTCCCATGTTGCTTTTGCTGAGAAAGTGGATTTGTACTCATTTTTTCCCATGCTTCCAAAGCACAATATCCGCCCCAGCCAAAGGGTTTGGTGGAGGGTTTGAGCGGATTCGGTCTTGTAGAGTCCTAATACGGGGATCACAACATCATCTTAAGCGCCAACCCCTCTCATCACTTACTTCATAAACTTTTGCCTGCCTGTGTATTCCCAAAATTCGAATACCCGCATCACCTGTGATATCCATGATTTTACCTGCATCTAGCCAGTTATCAAACCAGAAAAAAGTGGAAGTTCCGTCATGAATCTCATTTCGAAAGAAAATTATTTTCTGAATTTAATAAAGTTGATTAAAATTATAATAAACATTTTGAAATAAAATTATTTTCTGAATTTAAGAAAGTTGATTAAAATTATAACAAAATATTTGATTCAGTGTTGAAATTTATGTACTTTCGTAGTAATACAAAATTTTGTTTGTGTTTATATTAATCAGTTTGTGTGACTGAACTAAATAAAAATTTATTAACACAAGTTTATATTCGATTCAACATTAAATTTTATATATCGCTCGTACTATTTAAAAAATTGGTTTAGTTTCAAATTTATGAATTTTTCTTTACCGAACCGAATAAATCTTTATTAATCAACATTTTTAATTAAAATATATATAATAATTTAAAATATTCTCAAATATTTTATATATATAACATAAAATAATCAATTTTATACAAAATCAAATCAAGTCGAAATAAATTTTGGATCTAGTTTAGACGTGTTTTCCTGAATTCGAAATTGATTGTCCAAGCCAATAAACTGAAATAATTCACATAACAAATTTTCTAAAGACAAAGAAACCAATACTATGCCTAAACAAGATGTTGAACCACGGTTTCATATTAGTTTTTTACATTATAACTAAAAAAATTATATCCGAAAAGAAAAATTGTAAAACAGAATTAAGGAAAAAAAACTCCTAAACTATAATTTTTTTTTAAAAAAATTATATTTTAATATAACAGTTTGTTTAATTTTATATTTATTTTGCAGAAAGGGTTTTCTATCAGTTTGTTTAATTTTATATAGGGTTTATTGATATGGGTGATTATGTTTTTTTACCCATTTGCCCAATCCCTTAATATTAATTTCAGGGTTTCAAATTTTAAAACTATATGTGGTATACGGTAATTAAGTATGTATTTTAGTACTAATTTGATTGAGTTTAAAATTCCATTTTATATACTACCATGATAACAGAGTGCGATCCGCGCTAATGGCAAGATCCGGGACATTGAGGTAAATAGCCACAAACCACCTGAAATGGACTAAAACCCGTACTGCGGTTAACAGCTCGATTATGTGCGAATTTGGCCTGTCACAGTACCAAATCCCACGATTTGATGTTATCTCAAACTAAACATCTCAACAAATCACCCAATGCTCTATTAATAACTTCAGTCTGTCCATCCGTATGTGGGTGATAAGCAGAACTCATGTCTAATTTCGTGCGTAAAAGATGCCACAGAGATAGCCAAAAATGACTCAGAAACCACGAGTCTCAATCCGAGACAATAGACAACGGCAAGCCGTGAAGCTTATAAACCTCTCGAAAAAATAAACCAGCCACTTGCACCGCGTCTGTGGTTTTTTTACAAGGAATAAAGTGAACCATCTTAGAAAAACGATCAACAACGACAAAGATCGACTCATTACCTTTTTGTGTGCAAGGTAAACCAAGCACAAAATCCATACTCACGTCTGTCCATGGCTGTGTGGAAATGGGAAGAGGTAGATATAAACCAGAATTGTTTGCTTTTCCCTTAGCTGCTTGACAAATCCTACAACGCACAATAAACCACTCTACATCACGTCGTAACGTTGTCCAAAAGTACGAAGAACTAACCAACTTCAACATGCGATCTCGTCCAATGTGGCCTTCTCCATGAAGTTCACGAATTAGTTGCTGCCTCAAACTACACTCAGGAATGCACAATTGAGCACCATGAAAGAAAAAGCCATCATAAATCACATAAACAGTACCAAGTCCCAGATCCGTATCTCTCCAAATTTTGCCAAAAAAGGATTAATCGGGTAGAGGTCTGGAAGCACATCAAATCCAGGCACCGAGACGGGAAAAATGGCTAATTTCAACGTCAACTATGTTCACCAGTGCTTTTTCATACATCAACTAAGAGCATCTCCAATGGATTACTCTATTTTTTACTTCAAAATAGAGTAACTCTAAAATAGAGTTGAATTGTACTCCAATCTTACTTCAAAATAGAGTTAAAAATAGAGTAGTGAGTAAAAAATAGAGAGATGAATAAAATTACTCTATATTTGGAGTAATCTCATTTTTACTCTATTATAGAGTTGAAAATGAAGTAGGGTTTGAACAAATTTTACTCTAAAATAGAGTTTGAAGTGAAAAATAGAGTAGGGTTGGAGATGGTCTAAGGTCCAGTGTAATTTTCAACTTCAACTTACAATTTTTTTTTAAATTGATATGAACTATTATATATGTACCGTAATCAACATTGACCAAAACTGTAATAGTCAAACCGCTAAGTCAGATGCCACGTGTCGTTTTTTGTTTAGTCATATGCCATATAGCATATTTCTGCTAAGTCAGATGACACATGGCATATGCCACATAGACTTTTCAAAAAGAAAAAATTATTTTTAATTTTCAAGTTTTATACAATGTTCGTAATCTAAATTTTTTTTTGACACTTATAATAGAAAAACGGAAATACTATTATCAGTTGACAATCATTTTGTAGCTGCAACAACCGTAGGGCTCCGACCATTAAACATTACATTCTTGAACTATTAAAATTATGACCTCTAAGTTCAAAAAATTTAATTGTTCAATAATATATCTTCTAATGGTCAGAATCTTATGGTTGTTACGAATATATAAATGATATGAAAACCGATAAGATGGCTGAACTGATAATAGTGTTCCCGTTTCTCCATTATAAATGTCAAAAACAATTTTGAAACTACGAACATTGTATAAAACTTAAAAATAATTTTTTTTTGAAAAGTATATGTGGCATATGCCACGTGTCATCTGACTCAGCATGAATATGCCATGTGGCATATGACTCAGAAAAACATATATCACATGGCATATGACTCATCGGTTTGACTATTATAGTTTCGGTCAAAGTTGATTTTGACACATATAATAGTTCATGTAGATTTTTTAAAAATTTTGTAAGTTAAAGGTGAAAATCGCACTGGATCTTAGTTGATGTATGAAAATGCACCGTGAAAATAGTTAATGTTGAAATTGGCTATTTTCCCACCGAGACGTGCTATGTTGTTAAAAGAGAGTGTCATCAACTCAACGCATCAACAACCTTATTAAGTGTCCCTGCCGTATGCTTAATAACAAAAGAAAATTGTTGCAAATATGCAAACCAAGAGGCATGTCTCGTGGAGACCTTATCTTGAGATCCCATGTGTTTAAGCGCGTCATGGTCGGTGTAGAGGACAAACACGCGATGAAAAAGGTAGTGTCACCAATGTTTAACAATTTGTACAACGGCATAAAGCTCCACATCATAAGTGCTATAGCGCTCACGAGACCCTGCAATTTTTTTCACTGAAAAATGCGATAGGACGACGATAGAACGAAGCTAGCCCATGGAAACTATGCACATCAGTCACAGTGAAAGGAGTAGGCCACGTTTGTATAGCCAAAATCTTGGTTGGATCAACTTACAAACCTCGTGAAGACACAATGTAATCCAAAAAAGTACTTGGTCCACTCCACAGACGTACTTCTTTGTTGCAGCTCCACATCATAAGTGCTATAGCGCTCACGAGACCCTGCAATTTTTTTCACTGAAAAATGCGATAGGACGACGATAGAACGAAGCTAGCCCATGGAAACTATGCACATCAGTCACAGTGAAAGGAGTAGGCACGTTTGTATAGCCAAAATCTTGGTTCGATCAACGTATAAACCTCGTGAAGACACAATGTAACCCAAAAAAGTACTTGGTCCACTCCACAGACGTACTTCTTTGTTGCAGCAAACAACTTCTCACGACGCAACACAAGTAAAACATCACGAAGATGAGCTAAATGCTTGCCCAAAGATGCACTAAAGATGATTATATCATCAAAATAAACAACCATAAAACTTCCAATAAACGGGCGAAGGGCTTCGTTTACCACGCGCATAAACGTGCTTGGTGCGTTTGACAATCCAAAAGGCATTACAAGCCACTCAAACAGTCATTCTCTTGTTTTAAAGGCTATTTTCCACTCATCGCCAGGCCGTATACGAATTTGGTGATAACCGCTACGAAGATCTAATTTTGTAAAAACAGAGGCTGATCCAATTTGGTCCAAAAGATCATCAAGACATGGAATAGGAAATCTGTAGCAAATAGTAATTTTGTTAATTGCTTTGCTGTCTACGCACATTCGCCACGACCCATCTTTCTCTAGAATAAGCAACGCCGGAACAGAACAAGGACTTAATATGCGAATATACCCCTTAGCCAATAGATCTTCAACTTATTTCCGAAGTTCCTCGTGTTCCATAGGGCTCATACGGTAGTGAGGTCGATTCGGCAATACCGCGTTAGAATGCAAATCGATACAATGCTGAATACTTCGCAATGTAGGTAAGCCCTCATGTAATTCAGCGGGAAACACGTCTTGAAATTCTGTCAAGATTGCATTGAAAGCTGTTGGTGCCTTTGGAGTTAAGGACAAAATCTGCAGTTTAAGAAGTAGAAAAAAAACTACATTTGTTGACTGAAATTCTTCAAGAATCTGAGATTTGGTTACTAACAATGCAGGTTTTGTACTTTCGACTGATAGGGAAGGATCGGCTCAACGGGTTTACTCGTGACTATCGGCTCCGAAGCAACTTGAGATTGTATCAAAGTGATATGTTTACCTTCATACGTAAAACTATGTGTGTTTGCAAACCCATCATGCATAGTTCTTCGATCATACTGCCACGGGCGTCCTAAAAGAATGTGACATGCGTCCATAGGCACGACCTCACAACACACCAAATATTTGTAATGGAGACCTAGAGAAAACGGAACCCGACAGCGTTTTGAAATGCGCAAATCCATCTTTAAGTTAGCCAAGCGATCTTGTAAGGCAATGGATGAGGTTCCGTAAATAGGGCGAGCTTCATGACTACTTCTTCTGAAATCGCATTCATACATCTTCCTGAATCAATAACCAAGCGAAAAAAATTTCCTCGTATCGTACAAGTCGATTGTAAAATATTTGTACAAAGCCAAGATTCTTCAATACCCTAGGGAATAAGATATTTCTGCATAACATCAATAAAGGACCAGAATCCCCAACCACCTGTTCTTCCGACTCATGAACCGCATCATCATCATCACCATATTCATCAAACACAGGCTCATCCTTTGCTAACATGCCACGACGTTGAACATTGGGACATGCAGATTGTCGATGCCCTGTCTTCCACACTTAAAAAACTTGAACGTTGCCGTTCGTTGTTGTCCCAGAGGAGGCCTTCAGAAGATTCTGAAATTTTTGACTGCTCCAATGACTTCATAAGCCTAGTTTCCGTTTCTGAGGGGAGACGATTACACTGAGAGTTCCATGAACTTGTCCGATTTCTCGAGTGTTGTTCGATCAAGAGGGCACGTTGATGAGCTTCTGAAACCCTAAGAGGATCAAACGAAGTAAAGTACTTTGAATTTGTGATCTCAATCCTCCAATGAAAGTGGCTTCATTCTGTTAGTGAATTTCGTGCCATCAAAGAAAACATTTATGCGGCATATTCATCCACCGACTTAGTTCCTTGCTTTAAATTCTGCAGTTTTGTGTACAATGTACGTGTGTAATTGTACGGCAAAAAAGCTTTCCTCATCAATTTCTTCATCTTTTCCCTTGAAATTATCTTTTCCTTTTCTGCTCTAGCTTGAGATTCCTTCAACTGTTGCCACCAAGCTGAAGCTCTACCTAAACGTGTAGCAACAAGAGGTACACGGCTCAAATCGGGAACTTATTTGAATTCCAACAACTCCTCTGTTGTGTTAACCCAATCGAGAAATTCCTCAGTTTGTAGCCCACCCGTAAATTCAGGTAAATCAAGTTTAAAACCAAACTCCCATCTTCGATTATCAACTCGTGGGGCTTCGATGATGTCACGGTGATGGCGATCACCACGCTGGTTCTGTTCACCCACCGGTGCAAATTGATTGACGAAGACATTGTCTTCCTCCTCCTCTTCATCGTCCGCAAAAAGTGGTTCTTCTTTTCGCGGTAACACCGGAGCGGCATTTTGTTGAGCTTGAACGAGAGTTCGAACAGCGGATTCCATGGTAGTACGCATAGTATTACTCAAACCCTGTTGAAATTCAGTCATCATCGCTCTAAACGCATCGTTATGCTCCTCTAGTGTCGCTTGAAGGCTCTTTTTTGGCGGCATGATTAGGATCTTTGGCTCTGATACCAGCTGTTGCAGCGGGATAATAGACAAGGCAGAACACGAGTATCAATGGATCAAGAGGCTTTGTTTTATTGCTCAAAATTCTTTGTTAGACAGGGAGAATTCGAAGACTTCAAGAAATCTCTTCTCTTATTCAATAAAAACCAACCCTCCAAAGAGAGATTACAAAGCCTTATATAGGCGTGAATAAACCTTCATAAGAAACACTCCAAAACCCTAATTGCAAACGCTAAGGAAAATCGAAATTAAACCTAGAATAGGAAAACTCAAAAGAAAGACTAAAACACCCATAAATCGATGTTACTTGCACAACAAGTAACATTGATGATGCTACATCAATAGACTTGTCAACTGGGGGATGGACACTCATGTTTCTTGCTGCCTCTATAAAAAAAATTACCGGAAACAAGAAACCACCTGTTGCTACACTGTGAGTACTCTCTATCCAGATATTGGAAGAAGCTGGTACAGAAAAACCTTATGTACAAAGTTGTACTGGCTACTCAAGAGTGTTGTATCTTTGCTGACTGGTCAGGATTTATCCGCTGGCTAAGCTCACGATCTCCCACTCTACGAACTCCTTTGAAGCGACTTGCCTCACAGGCTGCAACCTACATCATTTGTAAGGAGCGAAACACTCGACTCCCCAATAGCACTTTGCTACCACCTGAGTCCCTTTGTTCTCAGGTAGATCGCACCATTCGTGATACACTGGTTGCCAGAAGAGGGAGTAAATTCTGCCGCAATATCCTCTCAAATTGGTTCACCCATATGTAACTGCATTCACATTACCGCACCAAATGGCTTTTTAATTTTTTTATGTTGCTGATCTAGACACTAGCACATGCTAAAGAAAAAAAACGCACGACCCCGTGTTCCAAAAGCACAATTTTTAATATCATTTCACGTGGGATGATGAAGCCACATAGAACGATGGCTAGGAGACTCATCATCCACCGTTATGTGCACATGCCCGGCCCAACATTAATACAGGCCCTTGGGCAAAAAAAATTTTGACTTCTTATTATTAAAAAATATTTTTTTGAATTTATTAAATTTTTAATTAAAATCTGGACCATTATATAAATAATTTTTGAATTATTTTAAAAATTTTAAATATTTAGGGGTATTTTTTAGAAAAATAATAGTATTTGAAATATTTTGAGCCCTTTTATAAACAATTTGTGGCCCAAACTTTATTTTTAAAAAAATTATGGGCCATTTTTCTATATAAAATTTTTTTTTAAAAAAGATCCCTCGGCCATTGCCCTTGCATGCGCAAGTCGCAGACAGTACACTTTACATATATCTTTGTGAGTCAATTTCTCAACCCTCAACTACTCGTCCACCTTATAGATTTGTATAATGAAAGTGGCAATTTCGTTTAGATATTCATTTCATCATCGACCTCCAGTTCAAGCGCCCCATCTCTACACAGAAGCGCCTCGACGCTTATAGCCTGGTTAATGGACTTAGTTACTAAAATTGTTGTAGTCACAAATTAATTACTACAAGAAACTGTAGCTATTGTGACTAAAATTTGTGACTAAGAGCTTTTGTCACAATATGGTGACAATTTATATACGAAACTATGAAGAGATTATATGTTTACGAAAACATTACTATTGTCAAAACATAGTACCTCGCAGAATAAAAAGCAGCATAAATTTAACAACCGAATCACAATAAATCCCTAGTGCATATACTACAAGTTGACGGTTTCCTAGGCTCATGCACACAATCATCAATGTAGTAATCACATAGCGACACACTAGGTAAATTGTTTCACCCTTGTAGCAATTCAGTTGCAAATACAAAAAGGGTGATCGATGTAGGAGGATCAATAATAATAGATTTTTGAAATAAAGTTATTTCTGTGAAAAGTTAATTTTTTTTGTTTTTTACGTTAACAAACATTGTAGGAGAATTTTTATGCATTTAGCTAAATGTAGTAAAGTCGTCTCACCTTATATGAAACATTAAATAATTGTACTATACTTATTACACTTATCTAAATACAGAAAATTTAGAAGGTGGAAACAACTTTACTACACTTACTTCAGTTAGATAAATACAGAAAACTTTACTATGGTTAAGTTTGATGGCAACACTTTAATGTATGTTCAAAAGATGGTGGAGAAACATAGTTTTTTCTATCCAAATAAATAGCCCTTAGAGACTAATCGAGACAACTTTTCTGTACTTAGGGTTTACATCAGTCATTCGAAAAAAAAAATTGAGTTTATAAATTTTGTTCATGATGATTTTTAACCGAATTTGTTGTTTGTTATATAAACAGTATGTGTCGCTGATTTTGCTTGTCCATGGCGAGTGGAAAAAAAAAAGATAATTATGATGAGTAGGAGTTTATTGGGAACCTAATATGATGAGTGGAAAAAAGATAAGTATGATGAGTAGGAGTATGTATTGTTGAGTTTATTGGGTTTCGTTTTACCATGAGTTGCGTAAGCAAGATTGGTTTCTAGCGGTTGTTAACGCCGTAACGGAGAAATACAAACTATTCCCTACTGATAATATCGAATTGACATAGCAAATAGCAAAGGCCGAATTGGAAAATTAACAATCAGCAATTGGAAAAATAAAACCACTGATTGAGCTATCAACATCATCTAAAAATTTCATACAATTTAGGAAATTTTATGGAAACTGTCACTTTCTTTCATGACTTTCAAAACAACCACTTTCAACGGTGCGATGCTACAGTGACGAAAAAATCCACTATTCATGAGGATTTTACTATTATTGGCCAAAGTAAAATTTTGGTCAACGGGAAAACATAATTTTTTCTACTAAAGTTTTATTTACCTTTATAAAATACGTAATTTATTTTAAATAAATTCAAAATATAAAACTTTTGAATAACAATATGATTTGATTTGAATTTTACAAATTATTGATTGAATACCAAGATATTTTGAATGACTGAACTATATCAAGTAAATTCTAGTTCCAATAACATTAGATTTGAAAAAATACTTATAAATCATCTATTCAATAACTGAAGATTTTTTTAAAATATTAAAATCTTCCAAAATTCTCAATCCAATACATCCTCATAATGTCTTCTTTTGTTCTTTCTTTTTTTCCATAATTAATGTTTTAGCTATCTAAACAAAATCATTTTATAGACTAAACATATTACATGCATGATGCATTTGTGTACGAAAACATATGGACAAATAAAAACTTCAACTAACATCAGCAGACCATATAATGAAAAACTAAACCATAAATCATAACTAGAGAACCATAAAAATAATGTTTTAATTACCCAAACAAAATCATCTTGTGGACAAAACACATAGCAATAAACTATTTACCAAAAACGCATTGAAAAAAGTCCAGCCAACATCATATAGTCAAAGTACCAGGTAAACTAAAGTGTTTTGCTTCTAGATTGAAAAATAAATTAAAATTTTTGGAAGTCATTCTCATTCTTTTTCCTTCTAGTTTCCTTTTTATTGATATAAAATCGAGATTACAAAGTCTTTATACAGTACTTTAAGAAAAAAATTATTACTATACACCATATAGTGAGAAAGATACATCAAATGAATTTGACGATGCTTTGCGTAGATAATCCTTACTCGCTAAAAGATCATTAATTAATACATTATTTTCCTTCTCAAATTTTGATCTTCCTCTAATGTGCATTGTGTGTGTGGGTTACATATCTTGGCTGAACCTCCTTATTGCACACCGCATTACAAAAACTAATGCTTCCGGCAATAGTTATGAGATGTCGACATTCTGATTCCAAAACTTCCATATCAAAATAATTTTGAATGATCTCGGCTTTTTTATTGTTCCGATTAGATCCCAAAAAGTAATTCCTTCAGATAGAGTGACTATAGTAAAGAATCCAGAATCGAAAATCCACGTGACATCTCTCCACCATGAGATAGGAGAACAATCATAGGTTGATAACTGGATTTCCGCTGATAGAGAAAAGAATCATCGGAATCAAACACTCTACTAAAAAAGAGGCATAACGGTTACACCTAACCCATATATACAAGAAAAAAAGAAGAAAAGAAACTCAAAGAAATCACCCCTAATTGAGAGAAACAACCTTACAATCACTAACTGTTTCAAGGGCGGTTGTAGTATCCTCAAAAGATGGTTTGACTTCTTGTGCGGAGATAATCGTCTCATCCCATCTATCACTTCCACCTGAGTATGAATGATAATCATTGATGATTGGAAATTACCGCATATTAATATGTGTCGTCTTCCTGAATCCAGAATTCAAATTAAACGAACTATTTCCACTTCTTATCCCCAACGAACACGAAGAGGGACACATTGATCAATAGATTCTAATGAATTAACAAAGTGGTCTTGGTTTAGTGGTGAGGAGGAGTTGTCCTGCTGGTCCAGGTCAGTGATCGATTTTCTTCAAGCGCAGAACTCTCTATCATTTTCAGTTGACCACCGGAGCATTCATATAGTTTTCCGGGCCCCGTAATTAGTCGGTACGCATGACCCATTGACCTGAGAATCAGCTAGGAAGTAAAAGTCTCCGCTAGAAATCTAAAAAAACATGTATATGAACAAAACTAGGATTCTAGCAATATGAAAGTAGAGAGCAATTAAAAGTGGCACAGTGCCGACAAAGCGCCGGACACGGGCTGGAAACAAAAGTGACGGAGAGGTATAGATGTATGAATCGTTGTTTTTGTGGCCTTTTAGGGTTGAGAGAGACAAAGGTTGTTTTTTTTAGTTTTTTTTTTTTTAATGTGAAGTCATTCTCATTTTAACATGCGTTTCCGTAGATAACTTTACAATTTATCGTAAATCTAACACCACCTATACTGATTCTCTTCAGTATCATCACCTAGAGATACGATCTTCATAATTTTCCCAATTTGTGGACTTCAACTTTGGGTATTTTCAAATAGAAATGAGTGATTTCAGGTAAATACCTTTCATTCAGGATTATTTTTCCCACTTCTTCGGTCCTTTGTTTATGGATATTATGTCGATTGATTTTCATTCTAACTGACAGAGAAACCTAATTTACAACTAGAACGATAAAGATTATATGATTTGTGGTGTTTTGTCTTTTTATTTTTCACAGGTTCTCTTGGCCACAAAAAAATTCGACCAATCGCCAAAACCCTAGATATACAAGATTGATTCCTCACCGCTTTTTATTTTATATTTAATTGTCTTAACCATTATTGTAAAATGTTTAAATAAATAAAGAAAAACATGAAAATCCTTGATATGAATTAAAAATAAATAAATAAATAAAGCTTATAAGACTAGTCATAATTATTAAGTATTATTTTTGCGCCATGCTGTGATATTATTTTAGAAAAATTTCGAAGTGATAAGATCGTTTTATATTTTAGTTAAAAAATAATGCTTTTGTAAACGAATAATTTAGTGCATAAAATTATTCTATAGAATTATCTACATTATTTTTACTAAATTTGAATTAGGTTCATGAACTTTACACTTTAATATATAGAAATTTAGAAGGAAAAAAATATTTTCTTTTTCATTTACCTTCTACAAAAATTTGATTCATGAAAGTTGTCCTCCCATTTAGTGATATCCAAAAATAACAAATAAAAAGATTTTTTTTTCATTAAAATTCCTTATGGACACTATATAGCATTTGTTACATGAAGGAATGTGACAGATAAAAATCATAGGTATAAGCATCATAGCTACTTTGACTCTTTGCGTTGCTCCTTGTGGTTGTGCTTGCTTTCCCAGTACTCGAGCTACAGGTCAAATAAGACAAGGTATGTGCCCTTGTAAAGATTTATGGTTTTTTTTAACCGTTGTAATGACTTACGTTTCTACAGCAGTTTGAGATCTATAATTCTATCCTTTTCGTTTCCAATATATTTGTTCATATATCTTATAGATAAACTAAGCATAGCAAACTAAATACCTGCTTAATTTTCTCAAAATGTACCCACTTTTTCATCAATTTTGCTTCATACATTCATATTCAAAATGTACTAAACAAATTGATCCACCAAACAAAAATATAGTGATATGTAGCATTTAAATCTTCTTACACATCAACTATAAAAATTTTAAACAAATAACTCAAGATTATGATGACAAACAAACAAAAAATATTTTTTTTAAAAACGCACGCATTTGTTTTCAGAGCGTTTTCATTTAATTTTACAGGTGGGTAGTTATCTTATCTTTTAGATGTTAAATATCTAATAATCATTTGCTCTTTTTTCAACCATACATTTCTTAGAACCTAATAATCACTTTATCGTTATATGTTTAGATGAAAGATAGACAAATTCCTAAGAATAAAGTTATGTATAGATAACCTACCATATTAAAACATTTTATTTTGGTTTGGCGTTTAGTTCGTTAATTAAGAACGCATTGCTTGTGAAAATAATAGAGTTTATATTCATGCAGAGCGCGGGAAAATACCCAGTGAATACAAATTTCTTAAAAACTAAAAAATATGAATGTCTTAGTAAAAAGAAAAAAAAGAGTGAGAATATTTTTTCGTAGAAATGTTACAAAACTACTGCATGAAGATTCAACACCAAAGTATTAGAGAACAAACTTAACAAAATCCAATTCTACTATTAAAAAAACAAATATATTTATTTCGTTTGTTTTTGGTTGTGGTATGATCTGAGAAGAGACAAAGGAAAAATGGCAGATAAGACGAAGAAGCTGTGCACTTGTGCTATTTGTTACAGATTGTCTCGCAAAGCCACTGCCCTAAGGAAGTGCAACCACATATGTGAGCCCTCAATTCTCACTGATTAAATTATTTTATTAATTTCGACTTATAATGATGGATCTGAGCGAATTGTGTACTTTGGTCTTTTGATTTTCTTGTCTTGTGATTTTCTTTTCTCGAACATTTTCTTTTGTTGGGTTTTGCATCTATTTCGCTTTGGTTCTCTAACTACCGCAGGAGCCTTATTAATAGCAAAAAATCCTGGTTTTTTTTTTTTGAATGGATCCAAAATTTATCCATGTTTTTTTTTTCTCCATGTTACGAAAAATATCATGTCATTTTCAATCTTAGATTCTTCTAATACTAAAATCAAACGGTGTGAGCCATTTATAGTTTATATTATATGTATGTATAAGTATAACTCTTTTATTTTTATAGCATATAGTAATATGCATAGAAATATGTAAAAATGAATAAAGTTCTCATCTACAAACTGGTTTCACACCTTAGATGTACTGTTCACTATAGAAATTAGTTTGGCTTCAATCGTTTGATTACTATGTTGTTTATATTCGATCTGTAGTAATCTTTTCCAAATATATTTTAACAACTTTGAATTTTTCCTAAAACCAACTTATTAAATCTATGTAAACAGTTTGCTGGAAATGCATTAACGGAAAAATAACAAAACACGACTGGAAATGTTGTCCGGTCTGTTATGTTGAATTTGGCCCAGATCCTCTTCTAAGACTAAGGTGCTCACTCTTATCTATTATGTTTTAAATTTTACTATTTTAACATAAAACATGGACTATTTTCTTAAATAGATTTTTATTTCTTTGAGCATCTATTTAATTTTTTTTCAAATTAATTTCGTATGAATGACAGACACGACGACCCTATATTTGAGTCTTTGAGAACAGAAGACATGGAAATGATATTTGAAAGTTCAGATGATGACGAGACTGATGAATCTGAAAATTTTGATGATGATGAGGACACTGATGAATCTGAAGATTCAGATGATGAGGAGGAGACCGATGAATCCGAAAATTCCGATGATGATGATACTTTATTTGAAATTTCAGATGATGATGAGATGAGTGAATCCGAATACTCTGATGATGGAAATACTGAATCCTATAATTCTGATGATGAGTGTATTCCTATAGCTATGGACACTGAATCTGAGAGTGACTGACTCAAGATCTTAAAAACAAATTTCAAACTTCTGTTTTCTTGTTTTAAGTTATGAGTAAATGTTTTTGTTTAGAGAATCCCTTTTGGATTCAAAACTGTTTTGCTTTTCAGTTATTTTAATGTAATCTGAACAATGGGAAAATAAAATTTGGATGCACTCTATAATTTAACTTACGAGAATCGTTTTATTGATTTATTGGAATAAACAAACAAAAAAACACTTACAAAAATATAGTTTCGAAGTCTCTGGGTGTAGAGTAGACTGTGGATTTACGTAAATCGACTCTATTATAACAGTTAGCTTTTTTCCAATTGAATTCCTTCTAATTTCCTAATGTATTTCCTACGAACAAATGTATGGTAGGATTTTAGGAGAAACTTTTTGACCATTTTCTCACTATAATTTTTTTGTAGGAATTTTCCTTTCAGTTTCCCACTACTTCGATTTTTTGTGAAAAATTTGTAGGTTTAAAGTAGGAAAATATAGCTACCAAATATTTTGTAGGAGACTACGTAGAAATTTGTGATGTTTTCTTGTAGTTGATCTTGATATGTAAACTGCATGTAATCAAATTATTTTAAGAGTAATTTATTACATATGATATAATAGCTAGGGCGAGCACACACAAAATATTCTTGCCTACTTTTTTGATTCTAAAGATTTGTCAAAAAGTGAAAAAACCGATATTTTTTTTTTCCTTTTTTTATCGGTAAAACTCAAACAAATAACATTAAACAAACAACAATAATATTCCCATAAATATATTACACATTACACGGTTTACTGCTCAACACGAGCTAACCGTTCAATACACAGCGAAAACATACAACAAACACTCGGGTCCTAATCATCCTCTCTTCACCGCCTTGATTCCACGATTACGCATCTTTACCTGCATCGACCATAAGCGATGCATCAACATTTGGCTAGCCAAACGCTGAG
>VBRH01001497.1:0-15193 GCA_014578085.1 Cardamine resedifolia
TTACAAATCCAAAATTTTACAATTTCAGTATTTAGTTTTTGAATCATTGAAGAATATGCTATTTTGCAAATTTTAATAATTTTTTAAGGATTTTATATGTATTTTTAAATTTTTAAAAATATTTTTAGTTAAAAACATTAATAAATATTATTTTCATTAATTCATGAATGTTTAATGGATACAATTTAAGAGTTGATGTATTTTTATGAATAGAAAAAATAATTCATGTATTTTTATAGAATTGATAAATAGTTGGTGTATTTTTATGAAAATTTCCCTAAATTTATTGATATCCACGAAATATTCAAGTATAGGTTTATTATCTAGTAAATAAATCTAACATTGTAGCCCAAATCCAGTTTTTTAAAAACAAAAATAATAATTAAAATAAACCCATTAACTAAACTAGAAAAAAGTAAAATAGAAATGAATTACACTTAATGATTAATTTTAACAAAACAAATTTTTTAATAAAATTTATGCATTTCGAAAAAATAATTATTATTATATCCGTGACTAAATATGATGGCTCCGCCAACTGACATATCTTATTGACTTGCTATATTGAGATTGCACAGCTCGTATAATATTTAGTTGACTTGACTTATTGAGATTGAACAGCTCATATAATATTAGCATCAGCTGGATTTTGGTTTTAGAAAATTGTGAATTCAAGAAAGGAAAATGGTTGGGTGTTAAAAGTTAAAACCGATTAATCCATCGTATTTTTTTTTTGAAAATTTATTAATCTATCGTATTTAATCCGTTATGTATATGTTATTTTAATGCTACTAGCTATCTGCGGATCGGTTAGCAGGTTTTTTTTTCTTTTTAATCCTTTAGTTATTTAAAAGACAAAAAATAGATTTGGGACTTAAATTTGAAGTATAATAAAATAAATTAATATATATTAGTTACTTTCAGGGAAAGTCAATACAACTGCAGATGCTCTCAGTAAAAACTCCATACACAGTTAAACTATCTTTTTTGTAGTGTTGACCGCGACAAAATACTTTGTTAAAAACTACCAAATATACATTTTTAAAATATATTAATTTTAGTGGTTTTGAGATTTGAGAAATATTTTCAAAGTCACTAATTCAACTCTATTTGAGAAGGATAATTTACGTCTTAATCCAAATGGTTGAATTCTTAGAGTTCTAACTCTCCCATTGACCCATCACACCTATTTTCTTACACTATTTTTAGGACCTATTCTATTTTTTTCCTCCTGGCCCAATCTTTGGACTATCTTTTACTTACCTATTTTTATTATTATTATTATTATTATTATTATTATTTTATTTTTTATTATTATTTTATTTTTCTCAATATGCAAAAATATATTGATATAATTTCTAAATGTTTTTGATATATAATATATTTATAATTGACATGACCCGGTAAAAAAAATAATGGGTCCGCCCATAATTATGAAGAACTCCTATGGTTTATTAAAAAAAATACTTGTTGATTATGAAGAAGAATTATTGACAGTCGAGTTTTGTCCAACTAATTTGGTTGACTTAGCATAGAGTTGACATACAGAAGTCAACGCCGTTTGTCCTCGTATATGGCACATAGACTTTGAAGTAAACGGCTCACGTTCATCCACTTTTATTCTATCGGTACATTGTATTAGTACACATATTTTAATGAAGTGGAAATATATTTAACGAAATACGAACAAAATGGTTGGATAATTTCATGTGTTCAGCCGATTTCCTCGTATATCAACGTCAGCTCTATTCATAGGTTATAACTGGTCTAGGGCTCAAATGTAGACTAAAATTTTAAGAAAAGGAGGCAAGTGGGATCCAAAGGAATGTCCCATCCTAATGTCTTATATATATATAAACGATCAGACAAATTTCTAATGACGTGAGATCGAGGCCGAGAATAACAACGTTGAATAATACTTTTGAATTCCTAGCATACGTAGCCGGCCCATTATCTTCAATAAAATTGTTAAAGGGTTTATTTCAAACATTAGTCCAGAAAAGAATTACATCCATAGGAATCGATCTCGCGGCTTCGACTTACATGAAAATGGCCACAAAAATACAATCAATTGTTATCACATATCATGTTTGTTATATGATGATTAAAAGATTGACACGTAAGAGGAGATGAAAGATTTCAAATTCATCAATTTAATTGATAACAACACAAAATATAGGGTGTGTTAAGAAATATGGTAGTTTTTAAGTTTTTATTGGAGGATTGGATAGTTTTAAGTTTTTATTTAAAAAATATATAGTTTTTTAGGCTAGTTTTAAGGAAAAAATATATGGTAATAAATTGAAAATTACCCTATAAACTACCTATTTTACAAATAAAAACTTAAAACTACTTAAATCACAAATAAAAACTTAAAAACTACTTAACTACCCAATTTTCTCCAAAATATATAGTTATAATTTGACTACACAGTTTTTTTTTTCTTGGGAGAGAGATATTCACACGACAATTTCGCATAAAAAAATAATTTAAAAATTTTGAATTATCTTTTCAAGTTGTCTGTGACTAGGCCGGTCCATGTTAATGATGATCATCTTGATGAACGACATATGATTCGTTTACACCAATCAGCTCATCGATATCATACACACCCGGCTCATCGTGTTCTGGGTGGCTTGCATCGCTAGCCAATTGGTGTCCAACTAGAGGCGCTATCCCTGTCACTGTTCCATTCCCTTAGAAATATAAGATCAACATGAAAATGTGCTTAAGCGATTAAATAATACAGTATATAATTGATATATGAATAAATTTTGGCATCGAGAATATATACCTGTGGACGTAGTTGGTAGCGTGTTGGACTGTGGCTTAGCGTGTTGACGTTTTCTCAAGAAAATAGCCGCAAAGGCTGATGAGATTGCCACAAACGCGGAGGCGAACGTAAGACCAAGAATGAGTGGTAATTTGTTTTTCTTCTTCCGTCTAACTTTGTTTGCCCCACCTAAAACAGCGTCGTGCAAAGGAGTCAAATGGTATAGTTAACAACTTTTTAATTCATTTTACTGCAGAAGAACGAGTATGGACTTCGTTAAGAAATGAAAATGATAATAAATTTCAAGTAAATACTCTGTTTATATATCTGATTAATAACGATTGTGTCAATCAAAAGCTTAGGTAGTATTATCTTTCATTAATTGAAATATATTGAACCAATCAAATTAATAATAACCATAGAATAAAAATGGATTGCGAGTAACAAACCTCCAACTGCATTGTTTGTTCGTGTTTTCGTTCCTCCGGAACCTATACCTATAATCACAATAACAAAGTACATTAAATTGTAGTTACTATCAAATAATATATTTAAAATAAATTATCATCACTCATTTCATTTTCACATATATCACAGTCCAAACATATACACTCGGAAAGATGTTCATATTCAAAGTTTGGTTAATATTTCAAATTGTAGGATATTTGTTAGGTTTCATTGGTTAAATATACCACCCCAAAAAATAAAAATTATTTGATTATGAGTCTACCTTCCGAATCAATATCATTGCTACCTCCGGTTTTTCTACCCCCACCTCCGCCGCTTTCTCCTCCTCCATTATCGCCTCCGTCTTGGCCGTAACTTATCGAGTATAACTCCATGGCATTGATGATCGGAGGTAAAATGGAGTCCTCCGTAGACTGAACGAGCACTTGGGACCCCGACGTGGCTACTACATCTCTTATCACAACTTGAGTCGCTTTCCCAAAAACTGGTACGATGGGACCAGAACCCACTTGCGTAGTATCCAAGAAAACGTTGAATGACCGTGTCTGGGTCTGACCTAGACTCTGAGGCTCCGAGAAGTATAGAGCCAAGTAAACTGGTATGCCAGCTAACGGGAGGGTCTTGTCTGAGAGATGAAAGCCGTCTGCTGACAAAGCCTTCGACATAACAGTCACTGGCGGCTTGTTCGACGCGCCGGTTATGTCTATCAAGGGGGCTGAGGTCGTTAGCTCGCTGATTGTGGGGTCGTTGGACCTTAACGGGAACCATAGCCTACCGTACGGGTCTGAAGGGTACCTAAAATATATTTGCAAAACCCAACAAAAAGGGAAAAGAATCAATTCGGTATAAAGCACCCGGCCGGCGGATTAATCAGCCAAAAAAATACTAATAAACCAGTAACAATGTGAATGATTTTTTATATTTAAGCTCATGTACTACGGTTAAAATATACATAAAACGTAAGCTAAATTTCTGTAACCAAAAACAAAAAACGTAAGCTAAATTCAGAAAATCCTCCAAAGTATTCACGCCAAAACGTTACTCCAAAAGATAAAATTAAAAAACAAAAAAAAACAAAAAAAAAAAAACTTCATACTTTTTTGAAAGTCAATCAACAGAATTAACTTTTTTTTTTTATAACTAACAGAATTAACTTCGTATATATATAATTGACTAAATTGTTAAATATGTAGTAAATGTTAACTGGAGAGTACCTTATAATTTCTTTGGTACCATACGCAAATCTTTGTCGGAGAACAAGACCTTCGTCAGGACCAAGATCGTCGTACATGCCAGCGTCCAAACTATAGACTTCAATGGAAGATATAAAAGGGACATCGGACGGAGACGTACGGATTAGGCAAATGCTGATATTCTCACTCGCTGGAGAAAATATAACCTCCGATATAGACAGTGACGTATCAGTAACAACATTGTCAAGGTGTTTCCCATCGTAAACCACGTTGAACGACGGCGGTGAGGACTTCTTGTCGTAGTTCCCGTAGTAAAAGAGCGTTCTCACTAGCGTTTTCCCAGTCGCCGGAATGTTGGTGTAGCAGTTGGTTTGACCAGACGGGAAGTATCGGAGGTAGATCGGCTCCGTAACGTTAGCCGTAATCTGGAAGGACTCACCGGTGGTGACGAAGCCGCTGTCTCCGACCCATGTTAGATTGTTGGAGTCCACGTAGGATCCAGAAGCTCCGCAGTCGATGTTTATATCTAATATAGAAAAGAAAAAAAACGATTAGAGACTACAATATAATTGAATTAGGTCTTTATTGAAAACGAAAAACGAAAATTAATGCATGAAGAGAATTGTATTTGTTAATGTTACGTACTTTATGCGAGAGAAAGGATTATGTTGGATAAAGAGAGGAGCGTGAGAAGAATAAGCACAGCCATGTTACCAAAAAAATGAGCTACTTAATTTGCTTACATACACGAAGTATGTATTATAAATTAATGCATATATATGGTTGAATTGACTTATTGTGGCCTATTATTATACGCGTTTATTGGAACAGTACGTTTAATTTATAGTCGTTGATAGCGACTATATGGACTGTGATTTCAGAATTTTGGTTCTATATATCGTGCTATGGTTATGAGCTCAGCAGGAAACGGGATGTTTAATGTTTTAAATGATGATACATTATACATAGGTATTGAATGAAAATATAATCAGCTTATATCCATATATTTAGTTTAAATATACCATTACCATCCATATAATATATATATACACCATTTAAAAATTATATATATAGTTTCATGTATTCAAAATATGATTGTGCTATTTTTTGTTTTCTATTATTCATAGCATGTTCTATTTTTTCTATTATTCAAAGCATGTCTATAGCTAGTGTTTTTTTTTTTTTTTTTTTTTTTGTCAATAGCATTATGTTTCTCAGTTTTTGAAAAATTCTACTATATATCACATGTCCAAATTATAGGCTAGCTAGTGAAAACAAAACAACATTCTTTTACTAAATTAGTTTTTAAACATGATACATGAGTTGCGTTTATCTCTAAAAAAGCACAGTAGAGTGCTTTTAACTATACATTATACTGTTTTTCTGTTCTTTTATTCCGTAATTTTGCTTCCTTTTTTTCACTTAATTAGTGGTCTGGGTACCAATATAGAGACTCAACCCCTAGTGCGGACGGCTCAGATTCCATGTATTTCCTTGACCATGTTAACAAAGCGAGAATTGATAAAATGCGATTTCATGACCATGCTATTTATAATTTATTTGACATGTTGAAAATGCGATTCCGCATTTTTTCGTGGCGGATTAGTACGGGTTATGTTTAAAAAACTTAAGTTATATTTTAGGAAATATACAAGTGACTACTAATTTAATTTGTCTGACATTTGATTATTTAGTAATAATCCACATTTGAGTTTGGTACAACTTTGATTTGATAGAGTTAATTCGGTCTATATTTTTTGAGTTGACTCCGCGTGGAATAAACATTTTAGAGTTAACGGCTTTTGTATTGTTATGGGCTTCTTTTGACATCACATTTATCCAATTTTCCAGCTGATCCGTAAATATACGTATGTACAAATATCAATGAAGACATAATTATTCAACGATGTGGGGACATAACATATGGTTGGAATTTCATGTGTTCAGCCCATTTGCCCGTAAATCCTAATCGATCATAGGTTGAAAATTGATCTAAGGTTCGGATGTCAACTAAGAAATAAAAAGCATACGTAGAATGTTTTTCTTCTTCTTGTGATAACTAATATTCGTAGAATATTTTCTCCCTTGTTCTAATAGTATTTATTTTGGGTTTTATATTGGAGTAAAATACCTTTTCTTGTTAAAAAATTCGAGTAAGAGTTATATTAGGAGAATATGTTTCAGTTTTGTTTTTCTTTAAGTGGTCCACTGAGGCACTGACGACATTTTAATTCCTAGAGAGAACAACCACGTTTCGACCCTGAATATAGAGGTAGAGAGGTTGTCCCACTTATCCTTCTTCTTTTATAATATCTCAAATTCTCAATTACTTAAAATCCATGTTCAAGTTATCGTTAGGCGTCTAATAATTAAGCGGAGATTTGTTTTAAGGAGTTTTTTATTTACATATGTTATTATATATTTGTTTAGTTAAAAATGACCAATTGTTAAAGCTAGTGAGTGTTCAGAAATCGAGTTTCTCCAGCCCTAATCTTGACGGTCGCCCATTTATGTGCTTATTTTCTCGTTTTCCATGTCATTGCTACTTAACTTTTGTAGATCCAACACATATCTATTGATCTTTAATCTAACAAACGAAAAACAGTTTTTTTCTGAAGAATCCGAGTTTTAATTTGATTTGCCAAAATCGTGGCAATTCATAGCCATCGAGCGCCTAACCGTCGATTAATCGGCCGTCCAGAGCAATTTTTAGAACAAGACTTAACACTTAAAAGTGAAATTACCATTAAAAATTCAAAAAAAAAAAGAAGAGTGAAATTACAAAATTTAAATATTCAATAATCTCTTAACAAACAAACATTTATTGGAAATTTATACATATTTTACTATTAAAAGATGATAGTTTAGTGGTCATAAAGCTCTATAAATATAATAAATAGCTACATATATTGGAATTTATTGAAAGGCATTTGATCTTTAGATGGAACTTGTATACCAAATTGGTTACAATTTATTGAGTGGTATATAATCTTTCTATGTTGAGTTGAAAAAGAGAAAACATTCGAAGCTGCCGACAATAAGAAAAACCCAACCCATAAAGTTAGAAACCTTTCGTTTTTAACTTTGACCTTTTAGATATGCGGAAGACTAATAAAACCCTCTACATAGACGTGGGCTAACAATTATGCTATGGGTTTCCACCAATCTCGGTTTCTTATTTAATTTAAATTATCGTTCCCAAACTTTACTATTACATCTATCAGTTTTTGCCAGCCACTAAAACAATATTAATATAGTATTTGGTTGCGGTGTCTTGTTCGGTGATAATACTATTTAAGAATAATGTCACAAGGAGCATTAGTGGGCTCTTATTATTTCCAAATTATAAATTATATAATAGGTGTCATGTTCCATATGGTTGTATAATGGAGTGGTTAAACTTAGGGAAATGTTGTCATTCTCTTAAATTCTGCAAGCCCCTAAAGATATGCATAAGTAGTTAAATACAAGTAGCTTATAATCTTTTACTTTTATAAAATTTTGACAAAATATAACTAAAAAGTATATAGAAAGACCAATATCGTGTACGATTGAAGACGTAGCTAGAACCACTTAATCCTAATAAAATTGTACGTGTTATATTATGGATTGATAAAAAATTTAATTATATATACTATTCAAAACTCAAAAGTGAACACACAGCCCAAAGAGTTATCATGAATTCAAGTGATTTCTTCATCGATATTGTCGGAATTTTTTTTTTCTTATTAAAAATAACATATCAAAATTCACAGGAAAAAAAAAATCCCAAACAAAAGTTGACTTTGCTGCAAACCACCACCATAGGCACCTGAAATGAAAAAAAACAAAAAAAACACAAATATCTAACATTTAAAAAAAAAAAGTTTATAAGAAAATATATGAAGTTTATTGTATTTTACTACTATTTTCGATGACAAGAAGAAAACAGCTTTTATCATAAGACATTAAATGCGATGAACAATTTACGTTTCAAATCATTCATTTTCTAAAAATTCCATATTCAAAAAAGAAACAAAAAAATACAACCATTTATTCCTTTTCAGCCGTGCTTGATAATTTCTTCTTTCATCTTTCTTTCTCCTTCTCTCATGACGGAAGAAACAAAACTATAGTCTTGAGTTCATATTTCAAGAGCTCACAAAAAATCAAAATCTCCTGTAAAACCAATCTGTATCTTTGCTGTAACCTACTCTCTATTTCTCTGTTACAAGTACAGTTTTTGATATATTTTATTCAAAAATCAAGACTCAACAAAATCTGTGTGTTTCAGTTTCTTGATCTATTTCATTTAGCTGATCCTCAACTTCAGCATCTCATGTGAACGTTACTTCTCCTGAATTTCTTGTCTTAAAGGTAAAAAAATTATAATTGTCTTTAGCTTAAAATTCATCAGTTTTATTGATCTTTGCTTTTGATCTTATAAAGTTTCCATTTTTACTTGGTTTCAAGTTACATATGAGGAAAACTCCTAATTTCTTGAAATCTAGCTGATTCATTCTTTTTCCGGATCTGTTCCATTTCCAGGTTTTGTTTCTTCATTGGATCAAAAATGGGTATTGAAAAGCTCCCAACTTTCATCTTGATTTCAACGATTTCGATCTTGATTTGCATCTGCCATGGATTCACACCTCAAGATAATTACCTAATCAACTGTGGCTCACCAAGCAATTCAACAGTTATGGGTCGAGTCTTCATCTCCGATAATCTCGCTTCGAACTTACTCACATCTCCCAAAGATATCCTCGCAAGTCAAAGCAGTAACTATGGCTCAGACATTTACCAAACGGCAAGAGTCTTCACTGAAGTCTCTACCTACAAATTCTCCATCACTCGTGGTCGTCACTGGGTTCGTCTTCATTTCAATCCTTTCAATTTCCAAACTTTCCAAATGGGTTCAGCTAAATTTGCAGTTTCATCACAAAGTCATGTGCTTTTGAGTGATTTCACAGTTAAAGATTCAAGAGTTGTTAAAGAGTACTCTTTGAATGTGACTACTGATGATTTAGTGCTTACGTTTACTCCTTCTGGTAGTTCGTTTGCGTTTGTTAACGCTATTGAGGTTATATCGATTCCGGATACACTGATCACTGGTACTCCTAAGTTTATAGGTAACCCTGCACAGTTTCAGGATATAGCATTGCAAGCTCTTGAGACTGTTCATAGAGTGAACATGGGCGGTTCTCTTGTTACGCCTAACAACGATACACTTACTAGAACTTGGCAGCCTGATTCGGGTTTTCTTCTTGAGAAGAATTTAGCTAAGACTGTGTCTAAGGTTTCAAGTGTTAACTATGTTGTCGGTTACGCTACAGAGGACTCCGCGCCGAGAGTCGTCTATGGTACTTGCACTGAGATGAATTCCGCGGATAATCCAAGTAGTAATTTCAATGTCACTTGGGAATTCGATGTTGAACCGGGGTTTCAGTACTATTTCCGCTTCCATTTCTGCGATATCGTTAGCTTGTCCCTAAACCAACTATATTTCAATCTTTATGTTGACTCAATGAATGCTGCTGCGGATATTGATCTTAGTATTCTTGTGGATAACACACTGGCTGGTGCATACTCGATGGATTTTGTCACGCAGTCACCAAAGAGTAGTAATAAACTCCGTGTGAGCATGGGTCCATCGAATGTTCACACTGATTATCCGAACGCGATTGTGAATGGATTGGAGATCATGAAGATGAATAACTCTAAGGGTCAGCTAAGCACTGGGACATTTGTGCCTGGTAGTAGTTCAAGCACTAAGCAGACGAATGTTGGGATGATTGTAGGTTCATCCATTGGTTCGTTGCTTGCGTTAGTCTTCTTGGGAAGTTGCTTTGTGTTGTATAAGAAGCGGAAACGCGGCCAAGACGGTCATTCGAAGACTTGGATGCCATTTTCAATAAATGGAACTTCGGCTACAATGGGAAGCAAATACTCCAACGGAACTACGCTTACAAGTATTACTACCAATGCCAATTACCGTATTCCCTTTGCAGCGGTTAAAGATGCTACAAATAACTTTGACGAGACTCGCAATATTGGAGTGGGAGGTTTTGGTAAAGTATACAAAGGAGAGCTTAATGATGGCACAAAGGTAGCTGTGAAAAGAGGAAACCCAAAATCTCAGCAAGGGCTTGCAGAATTCAGGACGGAAATCGAGATGTTATCTCAGTTTCGTCACCGCCATTTGGTTTCTCTGATTGGCTACTGTGACGAGAACAATGAGATGATACTGATTTACGAGTATATGGAGAATGGTACAGTAAAAAGTCATCTTTATGGCTCAGGTCTTCCTAGCTTGACCTGGAAACAACGGCTTGAGATCTGTATTGGCGCGGCTAGAGGATTGCACTACCTTCACACAGGTGACTCGAAACCGGTCATTCACAGAGATGTGAAATCCGCAAACATATTACTCGACGAGAACTTCATGGCTAAAGTTGCAGACTTTGGACTGTCCAAGACTGGACCTGAGCTCGATCAGACTCATGTGAGTACTGCTGTTAAAGGAAGTTTCGGGTATCTTGACCCCGAGTACTTCAGAAGGCAACAACTCACTGAGAAATCCGATGTTTACTCCTTCGGTGTTGTTCTCTTTGAGGTTCTCTGTGCTAGACCTGTTATAGACCCAACACTTCCAAGAGAGATGGTGAATCTAGCGGAATGGGCGATGAAATGGCAGAAGAAAGGACAATTGGATCAGATCATCGATGAGTCACTTCGCGGAAATATCAGACCTGATTCCTTAAGGAAATTTGCCGAAACAGGTGAGAAATGTTTAGCAGATTACGGAGTTGATAGGCCATCTATGGGAGATGTATTGTGGAATCTTGAATACGCTTTGCAGCTTCAAGAAGCAGTCATTGATGGCGAACCGGAAGATAATAGCACGAATATGATTGGAGAATTACCGCCGCAGATCAACAATTTCAGTCAGGGAGACACAAGTGTGAACATTCCAGGCACCGCGGGACAATTCGAGGAATCGAGCATTGACGATCTCTCTGGTGTTTCAATGAGTAAAGTATTTTCACAACTGGTGAAATCTGAGGGAAGATAGTTGAGAGATTGAGCAATGCAATGCCATGAAAATCGAAAGATCTGATCTTTGTTTTTACAGAAGCAAGCAAACATGTAATCAGAAAAAGCATTCAGGTCTTTTTGTCTACTCAGAGCTGTTATATTACTGATTCTCATCAGTGATGATACAAAAATACTTTAAAAGTTTCCTCTTATATTTCTCTCTTATTTCTCCTGAGTTTGTATTTTTTATTCCGAGATTCATTGTTCATTTCTTTTGACGGATGTGTAACACTTATGTTGTTTCAATTGTATTGTAAGTTTAGAAGTTAAAAACTTACTTCTTCATGTTCTTGTTTGGTTTGAGAAACTGTTTATTTCATCTTAGTCAATATCCGGTTTTGTCTTGGAACAGTGTTGGTCCGGTTCCATGGGTTTGTTTATTTCTTTCACTACGACTTCGTCAGTAACAAACTCCATTAATCCAGATTGGTACTTTCTCCGTTTATAAAGAAGTCTCGCTTAAGATTTTTGCACACATTAAAAAAACAAAAAAAATAAAACTATTATTAATTTTTTTTATTTTATCCTTTATTATTAAATCATATAAATTTTTCATTGGTTAATACATTAAAGTAATAAGAGTAAAACTATAAATTCATAAAAAAAAAAACTGAATTGAAATTACAAAGCAACACTTAAGTAAAACAAAAAATCAATCTCAAAACAACATTTATTTATAAAGTGTAGGAGTATTAGTTTTCAACTTCACATTTATGATATCAGTCGGACCCGAATGCGAATTGAAAAATCATTAAGGACATTGGGTGGCTAGACCGATTTGGTTCAACCACCGGTCAATAAATTCTAAATGTCATTAAAACTCAAGCAAATTTTCATGAATTATAGTATTATACTAATATTGAAGAAATGTTAGTATAAGAAAATCAAAGTTTCTGATACAGAAGAATATCTAAAATGACCGAAGCAAGACAAAAGGGTTATTTTATTAATCATCAATAACAGATTCCCATAAAATATTTAATTTTATTATTCGCATTTCCTACGGACAATTTTACGTCACTGTTCAATACTATTAAACAAACATTTCCACACGAGTCTGAAAACAAACATCCTACACGACGTCACTTTGCTCTTCCTAACAGCTTTTTTCGGCGCCTTCTTTCTCTCTTCTTCGAGAAATCTCCGATCGTTTTTCGGGTCACCAGCATCACCACCACCACCATCCTCTTCGTTCTCTTCTCTTGTGAAAGTATAGCTTCTAAGATACATTTGCCTACAAGATATGACTTTTGCTGCCGTGGTACGACGCTGACTACCGCCGTGGCTGATTGACCGTACGAATTCCACCTCCGCCATTGGCCATTTGTGGTGATTGACGTAAGTTGTAACTGGCCAGACGCAATCGGTATCACTTTTGATGTTTACACAATCTTCTATGCATTTGGAGACCATAGCCGCTTTTTTTTTGAGGGTACTTCTAAGGTCTAACAATATTGTTTGTTGCAAACCTTGAGTTTAGCTCAAATATATACATACTCATAAGTCATAATTATCCTTATCCTTATCATATTTATTAACTTTTTATATTATGAAACACCAAGTCTGAGAAAAAAGTTGAGAAAATTTCTCAATTTGGCACTTTCATGTTTAGGTCTCTAAAATCCCTAAAATATCTCCCCCTATACCTCTTGCATTCTATAATTGGTTCGGACTTAAAATCTATATATCTCTCTATTTTTCTGATTCATTTACGTGGTAAGAAGAATCGCAGAAAAATAAGGCCATTTACGTCAAATTTCCTAATTTCTTAAATTGTTTTATATTGAGTTAGCTGTCAGTTCTTAGAGCATTTGCATTGAATGTGAGAGATTCTTAGAGCATTTGCATTGAATGTGTAATCTCTCGACTATAAAAAAATTAGTAAAATAAAAATAGTAATATTTAACTAGGAGAATTTCTAAAAAAAGTTGGGAATAGTCTTTTGTTTAATTTTGTTTAGAAACTTTGAAAGACACTTTCTACTTCTTTTTTTTTACTCTTATAATTAAATATCATTATTTTTTGTTGAGATATTTTGGTGAAAAATTCTCCAATTCATATGCTCTTAGAGTATTTTGTATTTATTTCCGAAGTTCGTTACGCGTGAACCTCATCTCTCACACTAGTGCAAACAAAAAAAAGCGACGTTCACAAGGAAACTTATTAATATGAGCTTTTTATGCACAAATAGAACTTCGTTCAAGTCAAATATGTGAAGTTGTGAACTATAACATGTTTTAGAGGAACCTTTTTTTATATTTATTAATAAAAATATATTATATTCAAACCAACGTAATTAGGATACTTCGGTTTACAAGATTATACATGGTTTATAAAACTTGATTAAATCAGAACACACCCGAAACCTTGAAAATCTATAACAACAAAATAAGTTCTCAATCCCGCTGCCAGCGCCGATTAGACAAGGTGTCCCAGCCACGGGAGACGATCTAAACTTCGGTCCGATTGGGAAAAGGATCACCTTGTCTGCACTGGAAATCGGTGCTGGCAGTGGGATTGATGAGACGGGCCTGCCGACATGTGATCGTCTCATCAATTTTTAGATCATCTTTGAAAGATCACTAAAGAAGTCGTCATCCACCACACTCACAACAGCTTCAACGATGGTTTGCCATGGGAAGGAGGAAGCTGAAAACAAAGGAGAAAGAGCAGAGAGTTATATCTTGTGTTAGGAAGAAAATGTAGAGGATCAAAAAGAGATCGATTGATGGCGTATTTGGCAGTATTTATACTAATTAATCTTGTTTAACATGCAAGGTGAAAAAAATATAATATATGTAAGATGAAACATGTAAACAACGTTTAGACACGCTTGTATGTTAACGCTTGTTCTTTAAAAATCAGAGACTAACCGACGTACGTCTACATACTATATAAAAACTGCAACTTTCTTGGGTTTAATTAAGGTTTATTTAAGAAGTCTTATATGGAGAACATTTTTCTAATCACTAAACATAGACTGCCGTTGAAAATTGGTTAGTTTCTTATACGTGTTAGTTGTACTGTAAAATCATTTGTGAAAGCAGAATAATGTGAAGAGAAACAAAAGAAGTATTGTATTGGAACAATAGAAATAGATGATGCAAGTTATGTAAGAATGAATGGTATAAGATTTCATTTATATGGAAATCTATCAACCATAAATTTTCAAAACTTAATTATTATCTTTCTCTCTATTGATGAAATTACTTCACTTATTAGAGTAGTACAAAACAAACATTTCCATACGAATACGCCTACAAAAGACATACGTGACGCCGTTTCACACGTCCTCATATCTTTCTTGGCCTCCTTATTCTCCGAGACATTTCCGATCGTTTATCATCAGCATCTCCAAAACCTTGGTCACTGGTCTTCTCCTCTTTTCTTGAGAATGTATAGCTTCCCAACAACGTTGGCTACCGCCGTGACTGATTAACCCTATGAACTCCGCTTCTGCTGCCGGCCACTTGTGAATTTTGGCGTAAATTGTATCCGGCCGGATGCAAACGACATCATTTTTTTAGTTTACTGTTTTTATTTTATGAACGTCGGGTTTTGTTATATATAATTACCGTGCAATGTTTTGTTATAAATGATGGTAGAGAGAGATTTGTGGCACTAATCTCTTCTTTTTTAGCAATGATTAGAGTCGACTGAAAAAAGTAAGACTTCCATAGTG
>VBRH01001499.1:2561-17967 GCA_014578085.1 Cardamine resedifolia
AAAAAAAATCCAAGTTTTTTAGGTTTAAGTAAGAAGTACTTAACTTTTTACAAATAACAAGGTGGGTCAAATAACTTGCAAATAATCAAATTTTGGGCAGGTACTTAATCGAGCAAGTGCTCGTTTTGGACGGGTCAAATAAAAAGCCAAAAATTCAATTACTTGTACAAGCCAAGTCGAGTCGCAAATACCTTGAAATTGGCAAATTAGCAAATACTTGCCTCGTACCCACCCCTAGAGACGATATGGTATACCCACCCCTAGAGACGATATGGTATGACAATATAAAGAGTGGTAGTGAACTGAAAAAATCCGAACCACGTGGATAGAAATACGAGTCTTTAAGGTGTATTCGATGAAGTAACATGCCGAGTCTGGTGAGCATCAGACCTGTCAAGACTAGCAAGCCTAAACATGATGGAAAGTTGATCGATTGGACTACAAAGGCAGCCGAGCAACTAGAGGTGCCATGTAATCTGCAACTAAAGATATTTTGCCACAAAATAATTTTTCACAAGCATCATACAATGATGTATATAAACTTGTAGTTGATCTTGGTTTGCCGTATCATATTATAGATGTGTGCATCGAAAACTGTATTATATATTAGAGAGAAGATATAAACCAAAAAAAATATCGACTCTATCGTAAACTGCGGTTTCAAGAAACTGGTGACAAAGTTCCAATTCCATATAAATGGATATGGTATGTACCGTTAACGCAGAGGTTGAAGAGGTTATATCAACCGGGCATTGAAGAGCAAATGAGAAATCATTGTATCCAGATTTTGCATTTGAGCAAAGGAATGAATACCTCGGGTATATGACAAGACTTCATCCGCAATGTGATAGAAGAGCTATGTGGTAAATTTACATATATATATATATATATATTATTTTAAGTTTTTAATTATTATTTTTGATAAAATCATAAAATCTTCTACAAAAATTGAAACCAAACCAAACCAAACAAAATTAACTACGGTTAAAACCGTAAACCAAAGAAAACAAAACCATACCAAACCGTATTTCAATCGGTTTCTAAATGGTTTCATTTTCTATAGAACATAAAAACCATAAAACCCAAAAAAACGGAGCCGGGATCAAACCGCAAACCGGAATGTCCACACCTAATAATTTTCATTTTTTTTTTTTGGATTTGAACAATTTTTTTTAATTTTTTTAAAATGTAAATATTAATATTAATTTTATCTGTATATATTAATTTTAATTTTAATAATTTAATAAAACAAGATACCCATCGGAAATTAGTCAGAAATCCCTCGTTTAACTGTCCCTCGAAAGATCGTCGGAAATCTATCGGTTATGTGTTCTGATGGATTTCTGACGGAGTTTCGACAGAATTACCGACCAAGGAAACCGTCATAACTATGTCAAAAATATGGCCACGGGAAGTCCGTCGAAAATATCGACGAATTTCCGACAAGTTAGTGGTTTCGGACGCTCTTGAATCGATGGAATAATTCATCGAATATCTGTCGGAAAATGTTGTTTCCAACAGATTTCCGACTAATTGTGCTGTTGGTTTTCCGCTATTTTCTTGTAGTGATAGGTGCTACTTGATTCTTGGTTTTGAGGGATGGCCATTGGTTGTAGTCGTTCGTGGCAACTACGAAGAGAACTGAAATTTGAGAGTTGCGGTTAAAAGATCGTGATTGCAAACTCCTTGCTATTAAGTTTCTTCTCCCGTCAAGTTGTCTCATGCTTGTTGATTTCTTTGTTTGATTTGATGTAGATTGTTAGCTTTTAGTTTTTGATCTTTCCATTATTTTTTGAAACCTGAGAGTTGCGGTTAAGAGATCGTGATTGCGGACTTCTCGCTATTAAGTTTATTCTCCTGCCAAATTGTCCCATGCTTGTTACTTTCTTTGTTTGGTTTGCTGTGTATTTCTGTCACAAATTCGGAAATAATTTAAAACTTAACATTTTAACAAATATAAACTTCAGTTATTTTATTAATATAATAAATCAAATATATATAAATAATTACGATTGTTTGCTTCATTTGATGATTTGCTGTTTTGCTGATTTGCCACAATGTATGTTAAACAAAAGTATAGTGAAATTGCTATACAATTATTATCTCTAGCGAAAATTATATATAACTGGTAGTTGCCAAAAAAAAGAGAAAAAAAAAAGACAGATCTTCAAATTCAAGGTATAACTGGTACATAAAGACATGTGGGAACCTCATATTCAAGGAAGGCGAAAAAAACTATGTGTTGATTAGTTAACTTATATATTAATTATTTAAAAAGCCTCTTGCATGTAATCGATATTTCTGAATTCCACTAGCTGTGTATGTCAAGATAATTTTCTTAACTCAGCAAGTTGCGTATAAGGTTTTTTAACAAACCAAAAAAAAAGAAAAAGAAATTGCGTATAAGGTTATTTTGTAATAGAAAATTATTAACTTTTGTATTGTTGGAACTCTTGTAATGGATTTTACTTTTGTGCATGCAATTTTCCTTCTAGTTTTAGGATCTCTCCAAACAAAAATTAATCCATATAACATTATGTAACAATGCGGAAACATACACTACAAATTTAGTTAGCACTAATTTAATTGTTATCTTTAACAAAACTTTCTGGCAAAAGGAATCACCTACAAATTACCTTCACATTTATGAAAGTGTCATTTAAATAGGGTTGCACACTATTTCTATTTTATGTTCTCTTAATTACATAATTTTATTGGTTGAAAACAATTTCCTAAAATCCTATTTGTTTTAAGGAAATTTTATTATTTCAAAATTGTTAATTTAGAAGACGAATAAATTTCATTTCCCCCCATACAAAATTGTTAATTTTGTCAACTCCTATAAAATTTGCTGTAAATTACTTACAACCATAAAGTCCAAACTAAATATTGACCAAAAGTTTTTATTTTATTTTAATATAACTAAAAATTAAGTAACAAAACGTGTTTGTAAAGTGTATATATATTACAAGTCACCTTCCATTACTCTTCATCATCTTTCTCACTTCCAAATACTCAAAAAATGTCTCCCACTCCAAAACCAAATCCTCTCTTCTTCTTCCTCTTCCTCATCCTCATCATCTTCAACTATGCTTCACTCTCATCATCTCTCTCCCTCCACCTCCCTCTCAAATCCATCCCTCTCACCTCCACCACCTTTGACTCCTCCCTCATCTCTCGCAAGAACCCATCTCTGTCGTCTCCTCCATACAACTTCCGATCAAGATTCAAATACTCAATGGCTCTAATCATCTCTCTCCCTATAGGAACACCACCACAAGCTCAACAAATGGTTCTTGACACCGGAAGCCAACTCTCATGGATCCAATGTCACCGTAAAAAGCTTCCTCCAAAAACTTCATTTGATCCATCTCTTTCTTCTTCTTTCTCAACCTTACCTTGCTCTCATCCTCTTTGTAAACCAAGAATTCCCGATTTTACCCTTCCCACTTCTTGTGACTCAAACCGTTTATGTCACTACTCTTACTTCTACGCTGATGGAACCTTCGCTGAGGGTAATCTCGTCAAAGAAAAAATTACTTTCTCAAATACCGAAATTACCCCTCCTTTGATTCTTGGTTGCGCTACTGAGTCTACTGATGATAGGGGTATTTTGGGAATGAATCGTGGTCGTCTCTCTTTTGTTTCTCAAGCTAAGGTTTCGAAATTCTCTTATTGTATCCCTCCTCGGTCGAACCGGCCTGGTTTTACTCCAACCGGTTCGTTTTATCTCGGCGATAACCCGACTTCTAAGGGATTCAAATACGTTTCTTTGCTGACTTTTCCGGAAAGTCAACGTATGCCGAATCTTGACCCTCTCGCTTACACTATACCGATGATTGGTATTCGAATTGGTCAGAAACGGCTTAACATTTCCGGTTCGGTTTTTAGACCCGATGCAGGCGGGTCGGGTCAAACCATGGTTGATTCGGGATCCGAGTTTACTTATTTAGTGGACGCAGCTTACGATAAAGTGAGAGAAGAGATAGTGAGACTTGTGGGGCCCAGATTAAAAAAGGATTACGTGTACGGTGGAACAGCTGACATGTGTTTCGCTGGAAACGCGATTGAGATCCAACGGCGGATAGGCGATCTTGTGTTTGAGTTAAGTAGAGGAGTTGAGATCCTTGTTTCAAAAGAGAGGATTTTGGTTAACGTAGAAGGTGGGATCCACTGTGTTGGAATCGGACGGTCGAGTATGCTTGGAGCAGCTAGTAATATAATCGGGAACGTTCATCAACAAAATCTATGGGTTGAGTTTGATGTAACCAATAGAAGAGTGGGATTTGCTACAGCTGATTGTAGCAGATTACCGTGAGAAAAGAGGCTTTTATTCTGCGGTCAAGAGTAGGGTCATACAGTGGACCCGATTAAAGATCGTCGTTCGATTATGCGTTAATCGGACGGTACATATTTAAATATCAGTTTTGAATGAAGGGAAATTATGAAGCGACCTTTATTAGGGGGCTCTGAACAATGTACTACAATAATTAAAAGAGGTCACGTAGATATTTATGATAGCACCGATTGTATATTATATGGTCCATATAACTTCAAAATATATTTATATTTGTCACTGTGCCTTGTTGACTCGAGTTGAAAGATTTGTGGATGGAGATTAAAAAAAGAAAGATATTAAATGGATGAAGTACTTAGAATTGAGATTTTCATTATTTTTTGTTTGTTGAGTTTTATTTTTATGGTATCACTTTTAGTATAATAATCCAAAAATTATATCTACTTTAAACCCAATGTACATATGTGGCCATTAATAATCACACCAAACTATATAGTATAAATGGATAGTTTTACTTAAAACCCTGGAGTCGACTAACTAAAAAGGAGTAATAAGAAAATTATATTTCATGTTACTTATCATGACTAAATCGAGTAATTTTCACTTTATTAAGTTTTATTTTTCTTATTCTTTTTAAACTCTATAATGTATTCGGTCTCAGAACTCTCATGGATATTCTTTTGTCTAAATAGTCACTTTTATGAGAGAAAAAAAAGAGAAAAAAGTAGTCTCCAACAGATAATAGTCACCAACTAGCAGGGACAGTGGCTACAATAATTATCATTAACGTATATTTGATTGGAATGTGGAAGAACACGAATTGCTTATATATTATATAACTTGCTTGCAACGTAATCTTTGATCACAGTAATAAATAAAAAAATTTAAAGAAAAGACAAGCAAGGATGGCTTTATATTTTTATGTCTCTGTGGTACTACTTATTTATTAGTAAGACAAACCGAAATTAGAAATTATTTTATTATTAATAATATAAATCAGAAAACATATATTTTTAAAAATGGAAAGAAAAAGATGATGCAATGAATAAACAACAAAAACACATGCGCCACAGTGACAAGGCAGATGTATCTTTCCCATGTCTATTTTGTTTTAGGTTGTTTCAATAAATTATATTTCCAAATTATTCAAAAATTGTACTCCTTCTGATTTCATGAAAAGTTTCATTTTCACCAATTTCATAAAAATTAAGAAATTGTATAAATATATAAACATGTATCTTTTTAATATACACCTAACTAAATTACAATGACATAAATACAAATTTTTTTAGATTTGAATGAAACATAAATTTAGAAATTAGTTATAAAAAAAACTGCATTAAAAATATTTAAATGATAATTTTTTGAAATAAAGTTTAATCCAGAACAATACTTTTTGCAAAACGGAGAGCGTATGTAACAATCATCATCATATGTTGTTTGAGTTAAACAAAAAAATAGAAGCTATTTCCTCCTTTTCAAGTTATATTTAGAAAAAAAATTTCATAACAGTTTTCTATGTAAAAGGGTTTGTCGTCATGAAAACCAATACAAATCTAGAACGTGAAAAATATAGCCGTCGTCAAAACCAATACAAATCTAGATTTGAGTTAAAAGACAACTATCAAACCATAATATAGTTAGGATTTCTATGTATCCCAACACAAACAAAAATTGAGCATTGCAAGTTTGCACCACATTGTAGAGCGGAGTAGGCTTTTGGTGTCTACGTTGTTTGCTCCTTTGTATTCTTTGGTCTGTCTGTTTATTCTTAGTCTTTCAGTTGTATTTTTAGTTTTTGGCTTTTTCATTCTAATTTTCTTTGTAATTTTGTCAAAAACGGTAAAATCGGTATTTAGTCTTAACATTAAAAAAACAAAACAAAAATTTGCACCACATGATTTTTTTTATGGAATCAAATCAAATATAAAATAAAATATAATAAAATAACGGGCCCTTAAATAACAAGCTATAACTCTTTGAATTTGAATAGAAGTGTGAAGTGGGGGCCAAAGATGAGCTGGTCAGCCTTAACTTTGAGATGGGATTTGGGTCGAGTAGCCGACAGCTTAGTTCCAACTCTTCGCCTAAACTCATCTTTTTTTTCCTTTTATTATTCTCTTTATTCCCGACAATGACCTTTCTTTCATACTTGAATTCTATTTCCATTTTTGTTTTCATCATTATAGTCCTATAGTTTACTACTATTTTAAAAGTTGTTTCAATTTCATGTCAATGTCATCATAACAAGAGTGATCGATGTGTAACGGATGCAGAAGAAGCCTCTAATATGTGAAATGGTTCATCGACAAAAAAAAATTAATTTCGCTTAGGAAATTTTTTGGGTATTATTAATTCTAATTTTGATTATCAGAAAAATATCACGAACATGGATGATAAACCAATTGATTAAATATTGTGCTCCGAAGTTTTGATCAGAGCGAATATGATACATCGTAGGGTAGGATGAAAAACTTCATAAGAAACTAAATGAAAACCACTCTCATAATAATATAGATTATCTTATTAGAATTAAAAATAAAAAAATTAAAGGTGTGGTAGTATAGTGGTTTAACACTTGAAATTGGATCTATTGTACATTTAGTTCAATTTCTTTTGGGAGAATGACATTTCTAAAGGAAATTAATTAAATACTGATTCTGGGTCCACGGAGATTAGAGTTTCGGCCCGAATTTCGAGATTATATAAAAAAAGATTATCTTAATTTAAAATATACATAATAGTAATATGAGAGAAAAAAAAAGAGAGGGTAAGATAGTGCAAAAATTGTTTGGTTGGAAATTAAAAGGTGATTTAACTCTTGGTCATTTTATGAATGATATAGCTCAAAAGTGATTTTTGATGTAAGCATTTTCGTCATTTTTCTTGACTAGAAAAAGAATTCACTAATGTTTTATTGGATTGGTAAATGGTTTAGTTTGACTTGGTATACACTATCCTGAATGGATTTCCAAATTTTTTCATCTTCTCACACGGTCTCTTGTCATTAGTCCAACCGATGATATGTGTAATGGCTCTTCTTGGTATGCTTTTAGTGTCCTCATAAAAAATATGGGTTTTCTTTCTTTTTCACTTCCTATATAAGTTATTTTTACTATGTAATGCATTATCTCACTTCCTAGAAACAGTTCTAGTTAAATTTTTATTTTTACTAGAAACAGTTCAGAAACATATATAAGTTTAGAACAGTTCATGCGGCCTCACTACCCCTGACACTAGTTGGAAGGTATTCCAAACTCAGGATAGACAGTGTGGTAGCTCATTTGGATCTCATGGATTTTATGTCCCGTTGACAAAGCTCATGGTGTCCGTTGAACCGTTGAACCAAGTGCATAACCGCTAAACACGGTGGACCAGTCCACTTTGTAGCACCTCGGTGCGTTCCTACCGGAGCCAACCGAAAGCCGATAGGGTATATATAAAAAAGAGCAGCATTATCTTTTTTTGTTTCTTCTTCCGTATACCATATATTAACATAAAATCCATAACCATACTTTGATTAAGAAATCGAAGTTCCATTTTATAGGAAAAATAACATTTTTAACTTTGAAAGTGTTAGATGTTATCATTTTAAACTTCGAAGATATTATACTAGCATTTTTAACCTTCAAACTATTTTTATTAACACTTTAAACCTTAAAACTACCTCCCGCGTTTTCTCCAACGTAAAATTCACTACAAGAAAGTTACCGGAAAACTAACGGCATTTCTCACAAATTTTCGACGGAAATCCGACGGATTTCAGACAAAATAGTTTTGTCAAAAATCCGTAGGAAAATATGTACGTTGGTATAACCGTTTTATAGCCATTTGAATTTTGACGTAAAGTTCACTACAAGAAATTTACAAAAAAACTGATGAAATTTCTGACGGGATCTTACTCCAACGGATTTTCGACAAAATAGTTTCGTCGGTAATCCGTCAGACAATTTTTGACGGATCTTCGAGTAACTGTTCGAAATCCATTGGAAAATATGTATGTTGATATAGCCGTTTGAATTTTTTAAATTCCGACGTAAAATTCACTACAAGAAAGTTACCGAAAAACTGACGAAATTTCCGACGAGATATTAATCTGACGAATTTTCGACAAAATAGTTTTGTCGGTAGTATATCGGATAATTTTTGATGGATTTTTGAATAACCGTCCGAAATCGGTTGGAAAATATGTACGTGGATTTATCCGTTTGAATTCTGAAAATGCCGACATAACTATTTTGTCGGAAATCTCTCGGATTACCATTAGAAATTTTCGTCGGATTACCGTTGGAAATTTCGTTAGTTTTCCAATAATAATTTTGTAGTGAATTTTATGGCGGAGAAAATGCGAGAAGTAATTTTCAAAGTTAAAAATGTTAGTAAAACTAGTTTGAAGGTTTAAATATTAGTGTAATACATTTGAAGTTTAAAATGTTAGCATTTGACACTTTCAAAATTAAAAATGTTATTTTATCATTTTTGATACCCATTTGATATAGCAAAACTTTGGAAGAAAGATATATTTAAAAAAAAATTTAATGGTTTTCAAAATCTCATCCAAAAAGTTATATATGCATTCTCAATCTTATTTCAATTATTTCTTAAGATTGATTAGTAATGTTCTAATAAATGTATGTATACTGTATCACAAAATGTTAATTGATTAGTTGAATGGTGAAAATTTTCTAGTAAGACTATATTTCTAAAGTCCTTATGCAAAAATTTCAATTTATTATGTAATGGAGGTGAAGACAATCCCTAGCCTACATTTTATATCACAAGATTTTTTTTTTTAATGTTCTTGATAATTATATTAAATTCTGTTTTTGTACAAAAATGCTTAGCTAAATTAGAGCACAGGAAACTTAGAAAAATCACGATTTTGAAGTTTATCTAATATGATGGTTCTAACAACAGAAAGTAATGTGGTTCGACTCGATTGACCTAATGAACTATGCATAATGCTGATTGCTTCACTGTAAACTGAAATGGAAACTGCATAGTGCTAAAAAAAAAAGAAGAAATTGGAGAAATGTAGTTTTTATTTGTATTTAAGTAATTTTAAATTTTAATTTGTAAAATATGTAGTTTTATGGTAGTTTTCAATTTATTTTGTAAAATAGGTAGTTTTTAAATACGTACCGAAAATTTGAGACACAAAATTTACTTTGTCGATGCATTCCCAAAATCTTATCAAAAATCCAATAAAGATCATGTAATGGTTAAGGTAATTATTAAGTAAATTTAAGTATTATTAAGATTTTTAAATCATAAACATAATCCTTTATTAAGATGGGACAATACAGTCTCGATTCGACTGAGACTAAAAGAGAGAACTCGATTATTAGTTTTGATCCTTTGTGATTTTGGAGAAAAAAAATTGAGGCTTGGTAAAAAATTTTGGTTGACGTAGTCGTTGTGTCATGTGTGTGTGAAAGAACGAGAGATATTATCGGTGAAGTTTTGGGTTTAACTAGCTTCCAACCAATTAAACCATATTCAAATAATTAATCCCAATGGATTTTGACCTTTTGTAATATGATTTATTTTTCTTAAGTTGTATAATGATAATAACATATACGTATTAAGATGTTGTCTTTAGATTTTTGTAAACCTAGCGGGTGTTGCTAGGAAAAAAAAGAAGGGTCATTTAGATAGATGACCAAAATTTGAAAAGAAATTAAGAAAATAATGCTTATTGGTTGGATTTTACTTTTAGATTCTCTAACTTCTTCACTAAATTTGGTAACCTGCCTCGATAAAAATCCTTTATTAAAACATCAAATACCAAATAAGATAGTTTTAATGAAACAATTTGAAGAGTAAGAGAAGAAGACTATATATATCGGTTTGTAATTCAAACAAAAGGTGCTACGGCTTGATAACTAATATACATACTTATACGGTTAAAGACTATATTTCGGGTGAATTTTCTTATTACGAGATTGACTTGCATTTTTTGAGTTGGATGGTAGAGTTGCAAAATATGGTGACTTAAGTTTTTTTGGTTGAGAAAAACCTTTTTCATAATAAACAATTATGGCAGTCTGGCAGACATACAAAAATCAAGCAGTTTTTTTCATGACCAAATATTTTTTGATTAAAAAAAAAACCTTTTTTATTTAGTTAAAGTTTGAGAATAAAAATGATACAAAGCCATAAGATCCAGTTTGACTAAATAGCCCAACACACACACACAAAAAAAAAACATTTTGAATCAAGTAAGTAAGCCCAACAAGGATTAGTTTATGAGATAAAAAGGAGACACAAAAGGGAAGTGAATTGTTTCCCTTCACTCAGTGAAGCCGACGAGTAAGAAAGAAATAATTAAGATTATGAGAAGGCAATCAGATCATATATATATATATATATATCAACAGTTAGGGAGCGAACCATTTTTGTATTATCTCTAATGTGTGAATTGACTTCAAATGAATTGATTTCTATACTTTATTTGTATAGGATGTGTCATATACACTCAGACTTGTGAGAAAGACTGGAGAAAGTAAGACGTTATCTTCAGATAAGTGTTTCACCGATGTGCAACGGTATTGATATAAGTTTTCAATCCTAAATGGACTTTGATAATCATAAGTAAGAGCTAAAATTTTTTTTTTTACATTTTGTTGTTTTTTGTCATTTTTAAAGATTTGATGGGTTGTCGTGCTCATAGAAAGCATTAATGCAACACTCGATATAAAAGCTAAAACGAGCATAGGAACATACATTCAAATCTCACGGCTCAGCATTTGATGAACAATACCAAAAAAATTGCTATTGCTAGCGGGGCGATGATAATATTTAAGCTGAGAATAAAATTTTTGGTGGAAGATAACTTTGTTATGGAACACATGTGTAACTACACAGACAACATTTACCAATATGAGTGTGATCATGCAACTCCAGACACTGAAAATAAGCTTGTTTTTCAGTTTCTCTTATTTATTGATGAATCAAAATGTTTATTTATTTAATTATTTCTTATTTTTTTCTTAGGTAACCAAAATTAAAGATGTCAAAAAGATGAAGGAGTACATCAACGAGGAAGATCTTATTGCATTAGTAGCTGAAATGCATGTGATGGTTCAAATAATATGTACTTATGAAACTTTTTAACTTTTGTACATAGATATAGTAACTGATTTTTGTTTTATTTGTGGATTTGATTGGACGAGATTTGCACTTACTCTACTCTCAAAGAGGTTAGAAAGCAAGATGTTGGAGAGAAGGTGTCTCTTCATGCAATTTTTGCTTATTGGGTATAGGACGATTGACGATATCCATGATTGAATACTGAGAAACTCATATGGAACTGATTGGGGTGAAATGGTTATTGAAAAATCATTAGGATTGTTGCACTCCTGAGAACAACAATCCATCTTTGTTTGTAAAAGTTAGATATCCAGAGGTATGGAATTGACTTGTCCATTTAATTTTTGTAACTATATATTTTTATTTTCTAATTGAAACTATCTTTAATCTTTTTCAGGATTCTTCAGATTTGAGTCTTTGATGGTTTCTATATAGCAACAAATATTTGGTTTCCAATTACTCTTTTAAAATTATCGGAGTCTAATATACTTTATGAAGAAGAAGCCTCTAAGAACGTGAAGTAGATCATCAACAAAATATATTTTCCTAGCAAAAGTTTTGGATATTATTAGTTCTAATATTCATTATAAAAAAAAATACCACAAACATGGATATTGGCATATCTACTTCATTGAGGGGTGGGGCATGAGCCTCATACTAAATTTATTAGTTAGTAGCACTAACATGTAGAGATGATTTAGCATTATTGGTGATGATCTATCATTGTTTCCCTCTGAATTGCATTGCTCTATTTTTATTATCTTTTTTTTTCTGTGACATTTATGTGCCTCATACTATATAATGATATATTGTTCTAAATCCGCCAATATATCTATTAACCATGTTTTGTTCACCTGTTCCATGGCTTGACATATGTGGGTGCTTTCTAATTTCTCTCTTCCTGAGAATAGATTTGATACAACTTTCATTTTTTTTTCCAGTTTTTATCATCTGTTTATGGTTGGCAAAAAGAATAAAGGTTCTTTAATTAAAAGAAGATTCTCTTGGGTGTTATGGATTTTGTGGAAAAGTTGTAACCAATTTCTTCTCTTTGAAGATAAACAATATCCTGCATATGAGAATTTGACAGAAAATAAGGAAGCTTATAGGTTTAATTAAGACATTCTTACCAATTCATCCAATATCTTACATTGTTTTCATCCACTTATAGATTAGTTTAAATGCAATATTGACTATTCTTGGTCCAAAACAAAGAGTTCATGTGAAGCTTCATGGGTTGTGAGAAATTTTGAAGGGTAGTGTTAACAAAGTTCTATAGATTCCCTCCTTTATACTCAATTTACAAGTTTTCTTATGGGCTCTGGAAACTTTTTGCAACATGAAGATATCTTGAACTATGGTTCCTTTAGGTGTTGGGGGATCTTTTTGGGGTTGTCTCTAATCTGTGAAAATATCGGCTCTCAAGTCTTCAGTGGCTGAAATTTGTGCTACTTGTCAGGATATTGATGACTGGAAAGTTGTATATGAAGCTCCATATGTGAATAAAAGAGCATATATTATAGCAAACGATTTTACTTTAAAAGATCGACGACAATCTCATGTTGCAACAGTATCTCTGGCTTGGTTGCAACTTGCAAGTTATCTTTGACTCTAACTTTCCAGTTCTGTGTAGTTTTTTCTTCTATGGTTTTTTGGCTGTTTGAAACTGCTATATATCTTTCTTTATTCAGGCAATGTTTTGATGTTGACATCATATGGTTTCATTAATACATTAAGATAATAAAAAAGAAAAGAAAAAGATAATACTTTTCCATATATTAAACCTTTTCAAAAACTCGTTTACAAATCAATCAAAAAATGAATACAAATAATTTAGTTTAGTATGATTCTAATAATATAAAGTAATGTGGTTTGACTCAATTGACGCAATAAACGACCGTAAATTGAAGTGGAAAATGCATAGTGCCACTTCGCAAAAACATGCATATATCGACGTGAACGATTGACTATCGTCCAATGAGCAAAAACAAGTACATTAATGTACCAATTCGACTCGATTCCGCAACAAAAATGTTTATGCATTGCTACACCTAAAACTATTATGATTTGCATACACATTAATTCTCATTGAATATAGTATAGTTAAATCATAAAATCTCATTACTCAGGAATATATGTATAAGCCTCTTTGCTTGAATATATAGATAAGCTTACTTTACTTTTTTATAAAATCTAAATTTCTCATTTTAGGTTTATAATTAAGTGGACTTGCTCTGATTCAAATGCCTATTTGGTCATACTATAACATAAGTCTATTTTCTCGAATTGATATATAAGTTAAATTGCTCAAAATATATATGTATATATATATAAGCTTATTTGCTTGGGCATAAAACATTGATATATTATATATATACAAAGCAGAATTATATAATCCAAATCACATACTAAAATTAATAAACCATGAATATGAATAACACAACACCATCAAAACAAATAAAATTTTTGTGAACGGATGATGACCCAAACAAGTTGGTTGACTCTGGCTCAATAATATTTTTTTTGATTACAATGTATAAGTTATTTTCTTTAAGTTTCGTTATTTATTTACATATATATGTTTTATCCCATAAGTAGTTAATTCAAAACAATACAATCATAAGTTTTTATTTAATACTCTAAAACTTGAATAGTAAAATATTATTTGATTATCGATTTGTGTTCTATCATTACATAATACTTGTCAGGAATTTTTTTCAAAATTTTGGGAGTTTATAAATTTTTCAAAATATCCTAAAACCTCTCGAATGATATACATAAGCCCACCTATGTATTACAAACTCTTAAGAAACAAAATTCAAGGACATATAATATTTTTTTGATAAATGTACGCAATTTCATTCTCAAGTGTATATATTTTTGATAATTGATACCCTTAGTAGATGTTCAATGTTTATTATTTTTATGATTGGTCATTTGACAAAAATAAAATATATATTATTTCACTACTAGAAAACCTGCGTTTTGCGACTCTATATTTAGTCACAAAATACGCTACTATTTTGTGATTGTTTTGCAATGATACAACGACGAAAGCAAAAACAGTCGCTCAGCCGTCCTAAATATGCGATGAAACATACGAGTAGCAAAATAGTTCTCTATTGGCGACTATTTTGAGACCAATAGAAGACTACAGAAATAACATCGCAACAACGTCACAAAGTGAGACAGATAAGTAACCAATTGTTGAGTCGTAAAATATAGTCACAAAGTAGTCTCAAATTTGCGACTGAATTTGCGACTTTATTATATCGTTACATTTTGGTTGCAAATTAGTCCGTAATTAAAGTTGGTAAACATGTTGAAAATATGGAAGATAGTTGGTGTACCTAACTTTTGCGACACATTATTGAGTCTTAAAGTCATCGTAAAGATGTGGCAAATAGGTGGCAAATTTGTGACCAGGTTTTGTTAGTCGCAAAGTGGTGAGAACAGAAATTCCTATACAAGGTCGTCGCTCTCACCTCTCATTTCATTCAACTTAAATGAGAGAAAAAAAAAACTATATATACGAGAAAGTAAAATACCCAGAGAAAAAACAAATTAACGATGTGGAATTCATCACGAGAGTGGATGTACAATAGAATCGATCCACAGACGAATAATCTCTCGAGTGAATATTTGGCGGGGGTAGATCAGTTCATGGCTTTTGCAAGTACCCAGTCAATAACACAGAGCAGTGGAGGTAGATTTTTCTGTCCTTGCTTTAAATGTAAAAATTCAAAATTTTTGCAAGCAATTATGATTTCGAATCATTTGTATAGTAGAGGATTTATGCCTGAATATTATGTATGGTCTGAGCATGGTGAAGACTATGATGTGGTTGGGAGAGGAACAAGTAGTCATTATGCTAATGCAGATTATACGAGTAGTGGTCAACCAATAGAATTTGATGGAGGGAATGTATTTGCTGGGATGGTGAATGATGCATTTCATGGTTCTACGCCATTTAATGAGTATCATCAACATGAACATGAAAGTGGATATCATGTTCAT